>WAAE01011733.1:0-90344 GCA_013400495.1 Nicator chloris | reverse complement strand
AGGAGGGGGGAACCCGGCCCTCCGCCGTCTCGGCCAGCTCCGATGTCATCCCAGCCGAGCTCCGTTCCCCCTCTGCCCCCTTCCCCAGCTGGGGAAGTGAGAGAGGGGGGGCCCTCTGCCATCCCGGCCCGGCCCGGCCCGGCCTGGCCACCTCTCCCTCAGACGGCAGAGGGGCCGCGGGGCGGAGGCCCAGCCTGCCCGGGCCAGGCCACAGCCCCGCTGTTACCTGCTCACGGCCAGAAACGGAAAGGGAAGGTCAGTTCCTGAAAACCTGCCTTTATCTCCCTGGGGTGTTCACACAGACTATTAAAAAACTTCCTGTGGGCCTTCCAAACCACCACACTGGTTTAACAACTTCCTGGGACTGACTCCCAGTCACATCTGGGGTGGAATTCATCAGCTGTTTGTTAGCAAAGAGCTACTACAGGTCCACAGAATGCAGTTATACAGCTGACACTTTGCCAGGTCTCTGGATTTACTTTTCAGAAAGTGCCAAGGCATCTTTCACAGTCACAGATCACGACTCTCACCTTTTGGATGGCACACGAGGCCGGTTTCATTGGGAAAATACGGCTGCAGAAATAATTTGCCCGGTGTATAAATAGCATCTGCATGTGGTTGTGTTCCTCAGGAGAAGAAGGGGAGCCAGCTGAGCTGCCAAGCAGCCCAGATAAATTGTATCTGGAAGAGAAAAGTATTGGTTGCAGGGGGACAGAGGTAATTGGGACCATATGTTGTTCCAAGCTTTTCCTCAACTGAGCAGTCATGTATTACAGTGCAAACAGCTGAAACTGCTCCACACTCACCTCTGAGTTCTTTTGTGTGTTCAGTGATGGCCTTGTGGCTGTGAAAATCCAAAAATCTTGGTTGCTCCCTCAGCAGGAGCCAGTGGGACAAACAGAGGTGAAGGTGGCTGGTGGGGCTGTGGAGCACCAGGGAGCCAACAGTGCCTCGAGTACTGACATCAAATATTGCACAGGATTGAGGGGTGATGGGAAAATGCAGTTTCCTTCAGTTCTAGGGAAGGAACGCTGCTCCAGGATCTCTGGAGAGGGAATAGTGTGGAGTGGGACTAGAGGCAGAAAAGAGGAATGCCAGAGGTGGCACAGGAGTGTGTGGGGCATGTGAGGGACTGTTCAATCGTGCTGCAGAGAACACAGTTCTTCCAGAAAGTTACTTGAGAATGTTTTTAGCAGGAAGCAGCGAATGTTCAAATATGAGCAAGTATTCAGATTATTCCATGTAGATCTGACCTCTGGCTTTCTGAAGGCCAATGGAGCAGGACTTTGCAAGGCCCAGGAGGCACATTAGCAGTGAGCAGCATCCAAATGACATTTCAAACACTAAATACAGCAACTCCCTCTCCTCTTATGTCCCATCTGTCATTGTTCTGTCTGTCTGGCTAATTTACTGGAGTCTTGTCATGTGACAGTTTATTTATCCTCATCACAGACTTATTTCATGCATCTAAGATTTCCAGTTTGGCTGAGGGAAGGAAGATTGCTGCAGTGTCTGAGATTGTCTGAGAGATAAGCTACCAAAACCTCAATGTGCTCCCCTGGAGCAGTGCGGTAGTACCCCAAATCAGTTCTTGACCCTGTGCCTGATCATTAAAAGTCACAAATCATCTGTCTTCCTGATTTGAAAACAGAGTCTGCTGTGGTAGAGGATCAGTGTTCTTAATTCTGCACCTGTCCTGATAAAATGTGATGGTAATTGCACACGTGGTGCAAGTTTACTTTTGTTCCTTTTCCTTACTTCTTTGTTGCTGTTGTCTCATCACTGCTTCTTGTACATTTTTCCTGCTTGGCTTCATAAAACGAGATTCACAGGGGCCAGGAATGATCCTTCCAGCCTGGAGAGCATGGCCAGGCTGTGAGCTGGCTGGGGAGAAGCAGTTGTTTGTGCTGCATCATCCACCTGGCAAAAAAAGCAACAGATGCTGCTCCTCTTTTTGGGAGATCTTCTCAAATCCAGCAAGAAACAGGCACAAGGCAGCAGCTTTGGGGCAGAACCAACAGGTGAAGAATTATATTCAGGACTGGAAATTCATGATCCAAGGGATTCCCCACACCATAAAACACAAACTCTTAGCACAGCATAGAGCCAACCCTGGCTGTGCTGTCCCAGCACACAGGGGGTGTCTCTGGATGTGTCTCTGCTTCCCAGTATTGCTCCTGCTCCCTTTGTCCATCACTTCATTTCCCAACAGCAAGGCAGGTGAGGAATTGCCATCCCAGGAAGGAGTTCATCCTCTCCTCTCTGCTGTGTTTTAAATTGTGAAGTGGAAGCAGGGGAGAACAGGAGCAGAGTTTCAGCAGTGCCTGTTCTGGAGACTTTTCTCAGCAGCGTGGGGTTTTCCCTGATGAGAGACCCCCCTTTCCCTCCCCCAGGCTGCTGGAACGTGACTGCCTGTGGGAGCCTTGTCATGCTGCTCTCCCTGAGCTGCTTTTTGTGCTTGCCTTTGCCAGGCCTTCTGAGGGGCTCTCTGATCTCTCACACAGGTCGAGTTTGCTGATGGAAACTCTGCCTGGGAGTGTTCACAGTGTGAACAGTGGCCACACAGTGTGGCAGTGGCCTTTGCATCGTAAATAACGGACATTTCCCACGTTAAAGTTTGCAGAAAGTGGGTGGAGGTGATTTTTTTGATTGAGAGAAA
Organism: Nicator chloris; assembly: GCA_013400495.1. Taxonomy (NCBI): domain Eukaryota; kingdom Metazoa; phylum Chordata; class Aves; order Passeriformes; family Pycnonotidae; genus Nicator; species Nicator chloris. The sequence goes on along the minus strand of WAAE01011733.1, from coordinate 87,685 downwards.
GAGCTTGTGTGGTTTTTGGTGTTTTTTTCCCTTCTCTGCTTTTCCAGAGCATTGCGCTGCCTAACTGGAAGATATAATGGCTGTATGAATTGCTATTTAATCAGGGATGCTAATTAAGTCTTAGCTCTTTAATGCTTTCATGGGAGAGCTGTATATGATTTGCAGTGGCTGAAATTGCAGTTGCAGGCAATTAAGCTCCTCTTGGCTTTGTAGGACCTGAAAGTGCAATTTTCTGAGGGGTATTCAGGGCTCGGAGAGATCCTGTCACCTTTAACATTTCCCTTGGACTGAGGATAGGAGATGTTTGGAAAAGGAAATATTCTAAAGCAGCAAGGCAGTGGAACAATACAATCGTTTCAGATTTGAAGCAGCCGTTTTTGAGTGTATAATTACAGTGGTACATCCACTTTTATGGCACAGTTAATATAATTGAAGGTTAAATATAAAGCCCATTCAGAAAAAGAAATTTCGCTCGTTTTTTGACTTGTTTAGTTTTATACTGAAACCAAAAAAGGTTTTGAGCTGGGGCTGTCTGCTGCCTTATCAGGTGGCAGCAAAGAATTCCCACTTCTGGGTCTGAGCAATCCTGTCCAAACGAGTTGGTCCCACTAGCAAGCGCATGGAGACATTTAAGAAGTGGGACAAAATGCATGGAACGTTTGTCAGGCTTGTGAAGTACAGTCAAAACCAACCCAGGAGCTATATTTTCAACACAGAGCAAGCAGGTCTGTTTGTGATTAAGAACAGGCTGGGATTTTTAGGGTTTGAGGGGGTTTAGTTCCCCAAAACATTGTATTTTGTTAGCTGACATCAGTGATGCAGTGTGGTGGCCACCTTAATTTTTGATCCTCTGGGAGCTGGTTCAGTAAGCATGTCAGAGCCTGGCATCCAAAAATATGCCATTTCTGCGTGGCAAAAGGGACAGGGGAGAAGAAAAATGAAGAAAAATATTCATATGTCTCTTTCTTGATCAGAACACTTCTTGGAAAAGCAGCCTGCCCTTAGGAGAAGGGTAACTCGGAGACATTTCAGGTACTTGAGGCCTGAGAAAGACAGCACAAGATGGACCTTTTAGATGAAAAGAGTGGCCCACAATCACAGCTCCCGAGATTAGCGGGGTGTTTATTTTGCCTTTGGCAGAGTCCCCTCTCTGTCCCCTTTCTGCTGTGGCAGCCACTCCTTGGCAGAGCAGCTGGAAATGGCGAGGGGAGCAATGGGAGCAGCGGTGTCCTCAGCAGCAATGTCACCTCTCCCTGAGCAAAGCCTGCCCTTTTCCTGCTCCCTGCAAGGTGGGCAGGTCCCCTTTCCCTTGGCTGGCTGTGTCCCTGCCCTGCTCTGTCCTTTCCCAGCCGGGTGCCCCCATCCCAGCTCGGAATTCCTCCACGCCCCAGCCCCACGATGATGAAGTGACAAATACTGAGGAGGGAACAGATCCACGGACTGTGGGGCTGACATCCCCTGTGCCAGCGTGGCCAAGCAAATCCCGGAGCTCAGCAAGACAGCTGGGCCACTGGAAATGCTCCAGTGGCTAATTTGATGGGCTCATTTCAACAGGGCTGTGTGTGGCAGCTGAGCTGGCGTTTTCCGAGCCTTTTTAACTGCCTGGCTGCTGGAATGCTCTGCTTGCTGCTCATCCTGTGCTGCCTGCAGTCTGGTCTTTCCTCCAGCACTCTGGGGTTTCTCTGTGAAGGGTTTGAAGTGGTACCATCCTGCCTTCAGTCTACACTGAAGTATTTTCAATCAAATACGTCAAATAAAATGTAGAGAAGCAGAAATGGTGGTTGATAAAGGGAGGTTCTTTTTGCTTTGCCTTTGGAACCTGTGTTGGAGCTGGGATTAGCAATGTCCTTCCAGGTTTATTCTCTGCAAAGCTTTTCTATGCACTGGTTGGAGTTTTTAGCTTATTTCTAGCCTGCCCCTCTTTTGATCCAACCCCCCAGGCGAAGAGGGAAGCTGTTTGTGGCACAGATAGTCAGACTTCAGATGCTAAAATCTCCCCAAGGACCTGGATACCCAATTGCTGCAGAAATGCTCATTCCAAAACGTGGCAACTGCTGAGATGAATCCTTTGGATGCTGCAAATTGCACTCTGATTTTGGGAGGGGAGGGGAACAGGCATTATGTCAGCTGCTCTTCTGAAGTTCACACTGACCTCTGGAAACTTGAATGTTCCCCTGCACAGGAGCTCTGTGTGGGAAGAGGCTGCCCTTGGAGGTGTTGGCAGCCACCTGACCCTCCAGAGCCTGCTGGGTGGGGAAAACTTTGTGGAAATGTGGAAAACTTTGTGCTCTGGAGTCAGACCTGGTCTTCCTGAAGAGGACCAGGTTCCTGCTGCAGCTTAATGAGATCCTGTTAGATGGTTGTGGCTATTTCACCTTTCTGGTTCTTCTGCCTTTGCTGTAAAACAGACAAACGTTCCTCCATTGATTTTTGCCCTCTGAAAGCTGCTCTGTGTAACATCCCGGCAGGAAGGAATTGCTGCTGCTGAGAGAACTCACAGGCATCATGCGAGATCAATACCTGCCTCATTTGTTCCAGTGGGAAAACACATGTTTTTCTAAGATCTGCTCCATGGATTTACCTGGAAATCTGCTCCTGCTTGGAAGGGTTGTCTGGGCAGTTCTGAGATGCTGATGGAAGTGGAATGCATGGATCCCAAGGAGCCCCTGTGGTGGGATGAAGTGAAATCCATGAAGGGAAAAGTGTGGAGTAGAACATGTGCTGCGGTGTGGCAGCAAAGGAAAAGTTGCTAATCCATCCCAAATATCACTGGATGCCTGCTGATAAATAACATTCCTCATCTATTATCCAAAAGAAGCTGAGAAGACACATTTTCCTGATTGTAAAAGAAAAAATCCAAACCATTTTCAGGCTGTTTCCTCAACTAAATTAATTTGTTATTGCATCTGTGATGGCCTGAGGGCTCTCTTCTCACATCTCCACTGGAGAAACTCTGGCACAACAATCTAATTTGGACTCACTGAGATCAGGGGTCATTTGCAACACCGAGTGGCAGGAGTGTGCTCCGTGGTCTGTCTGTACATTCCTTTTTCCCAGTGAGGATCCCTGCCAGCTCAGGGGCACAGGCAGATCTTAGAGGTGGTTAAAGGCAGGATTTCCACAGGGGCTTCAGGAGCCTGAATTTTTGCTGATTATCAGGTCTGGCCCAAAGCAATGTCAATAGAGAGAACCGAACGTTGCTGTCGGGTGACATCGGGTTTTTTGTTTATTTTCATACATCTGTCCTTTACTCTGAGTTGGAATTTGGGGAGCTTGAGGAATTTTAAAGAGAAACACTAAGAAATGTCATTTCTTGGGTGAATCTGAAGCACTGATTGAGAACTGGGGGGTTCTTTACTCTCCCTGTTGTGCTGCCTTAACCCAAAAGTCAGTCCAGCTGGAGTTCTTGGAGCAGCCCAGCTGTGGGAGAAGGTGTGATCTGTGGTTTTATTACTGCTAATTTCATTAATAACAGAGCTGCTGTCCAGGAAGAGACTGAATTCCTGAACCAGAAATATGCTCAGGCTTTAAATGCTTCAGTTGCAAGGTGGTTTTGTTTACTCTGAGAATGCATTCCCCACCATAGCTGCTGTTTCAGATTCTTTCACGTTGGTTTTATATGTGCTCACAGTCATTAGTTTGCAAATGATGATTGAATCAGCAAATTAGATTCCTTCACTCTTGGCAAGTGCCACAAACCTTGCAATGGGAAGGCTGTGAAAGTCTGAGGGGGAGAAAAAGCAGTTCCCAAAAAAAGGAGGGGAGAGAAAAACACCAAACCAAATTATTTGCTTCAGCAAATAAGGTTTTATCTGATGGAATTAAATGCACATAACTGGGTTGGGCTTTTTTTTTTTTTTTTCTATAGAGTCAAATGGGATTAAAATGGTATCGGTATGAATGTTCAAATCCTCAAATGTGGATCTGGAAAAACGTTTCCTGATTTGCTCTATCAGGGCAGGCAGATGAAAATAAAGCTGTCAGTCCTGCAGGTTGCTGCAGACTCATCCATTTTGAGAGCAAGGCAAACACTGTGTGTGCTCTTACCTGATATGAAAACACATTTTTCCTCCTTAAACTTCTTGCTGATGAACTGTGTGCCTTTGGAAAAAAGGCAGGTTTAACCTAATCCCCTCCAGGGAAAGAAAATCACACCTTCCATGTGTCATACGTTTGCTCAAGTGGTTTATTATTCAAACAAATGCTGTGGGGGGAGGTAACTCCCTGCTTTGCCTCCTAAGGCTTTATACTGAAAAATATGCCCTAGAGATCAGGGAAAATGTGTTTTGTCGAGGTTGAGGGTAAATAATTGAATTTCTGCCTTTGAATGTCCCCTTAGAAAAGAGATGGGCTCAAGGTGAGGATTTAACACTTTGGACAAGACGTTCCATGTCACCAGCAGGGCTCCCCAAGAACCCCTGCTGTCCTCAGAACCTTTGCCTGGCCAGGAACACACCTGGCACTGAACTTACCTGAGTGACCTGTTCTGTCTGAGACCTGCAGCTTTTCTCCTTCTCCTGCTTGCTGGGCTGGGCTCCTGATCCATTGTCCCAGTGAGTTCTGTTCCAGTGTGGCCTCAGCATCCCTGAGAGAGCACTTCCACAACTCCAAGCACTTCTTCTGGGGCACAGACCGGGGTGGAAATCATCCCAGATGTTGGCAGTGGCTCCCAGGTTGCAGACTTAACCTTTGCTTCCAGATTGTCTTGGGTTCTCCTTGAAGCCTTTACATTCACCAGCTGGTGCCTCACCCTTGTGTTTGGTGAGAGCAGCAGGCTCTGAGCCAAGACAGAAACCAGCACTTGGTGCTCTGGGGCTTCCTGACCTCTGCAGGTTGGCAGTTCTGAGCAAGGTCACTGCTGGTAAATTTGCTGAAAATGAAAAAAAAAACCCAAACCCACACATCAAGTCCTTGACCAGGCAGGAAATCGTTACTCTGTGTTTACACTGCAGCCAGCAAAGTGGGTATTTTGTCTTACATTTGAAATGACTGACTTGCTGTGAGAGGCAGATATTTGTAATGGTCCCAAGCCTGAGAAACAAGGCTCACCATTAATTGTTTTTATAAAAGTTTCATAAGGGATGAAAGGGACAGTATCTGGTGCTGGGGTGCTTGGCAATCTGCCAAAAGCACCCCATTAACTTAAACCAATTTTTTAATATGCTTTTCATTGCATGGGTTAAATGCATATTCATACATATTCAAACATTCCTGTGAGTTTACATGTTTTAGGAACTCTTTTGCTTGGTTTTAACCTTTCACTTGTCTGCATGCTATCTTGTAGGTTAAATCAGTATATTTTATTTCTTTTCATGGTTCTATTCTGTTGTTCTGACACTTGCTGATAACTGGAGAGTCAGTAGTTAATTTTTCTCTTGGTGTCCTGGCTCTTGTCACTGTTATCATTCAGATAAGATAGTCCAAAAATGTGAGTAACAACATAGCTATTTCACACCATTATCTGAGTTAGTTACACAAATAAAAGCATGTTAACGTTACATAATCTCTATTTTAAGATTATGCTAAGGCCTAAACTGTAATATATTTATCACTCCACTATTTATAAAAGCTGTACAGTGCATACCTAGACTGACAGATTACACTATACCAAAAAGCAGTTAAAAGGAATCACAAATTGTACCATAGCAAAATCTTTGTGGTCAATGCAAAAGCCAATACACAAATGCAAAAGCCAATATTATATTGTCATTTATAACACAAGCAAGGAGAGCTGTTAAAGGATACTCAAGACATGCCTGAGGAGATTGTTCAATATATTTATTTTGACTGAAACAGCAAAGCTTTGAAGCTTCTTTGCAGCTAGAAAGCTCCAGACAGGTAAAACCAAAATTCTACTGATGGTTTTCAATGCATGTCCTCCACACTGGAAATCTTTGCATGATACTTCCATATATTCCAAACAAACCACTTTAAACCATCACTGCAGTCAGGCAGAAACCACCCAGTGGTTTTGGAACCTTATCAATAAAATGGCACAGCACAGCAATGACTGCCCTGGAGGAAAGCATCCCTCCAGGAAGGCAGCCCAAGTCCCCTCGCCCAGGACTTGACATTCCAGGCAGATGCAGGGAAATGTGAGCAGAGGCTGCTCACAGACCTCAGGTGCCCCCTGACAACCCCAAATTCGAGCCCCAAAGCCAAGCAGAGACTTCCTGTGAGAATTCAGGAGCAGGTTTGCATCTCCTCCAGGCCAATTAGTTCCAGGAAGTTGATCTGAGGTGCTGCTGAGTTGTTGTTCCGGGAATGAGGGCTGGGATTCATGGCTCCAGAGTCCCCCCAAACGCATTTGTGCTCCGTTCAGAGCGATGCCAAGGCTTCAGAACAGACTGTGAGCCCAGTGCTTGTCTTGGAGGGAGGCTGGAAATCCTCTGGGACAGGCGTGAAGCCTTGCCCTGCTGGCATTGTCATGCCATTGAGCCATCAGCCCAAACCAGCCAGGGCTGCTACTCGTGCACTGACCACTGGCAAAATGCTCCAATGTCTCTTAAGCTTTTTACTTCTATTATTTTTATAATTCCTTTTTTTTTTCCAACGGAAAAGAAAACAAATTGTCCTATTTATCTCCTGCCTTCAGAGTGAGAGCCCTGATTGTTTGTCCTTATCACTTCAAGGCAGGAAGTTTTACAGATTTGCAAAGCACCTTGATATTGCAGCTTCAAATCTTAATTTGGCAAGAGGGGTGAGGGGGAAAGAATTTCTTGTTTCCATTTAAACTGCTTTCAGTTCAGACTGAAATCCCATTTAAACCTGAAGGTTTGGATTGAAGTTTGAGGATCAAAGGAAACAGAACAGATAGAAAGTGTGGCTTTAGCTTGGAGCTCTATCTGAAAAGGGTAACCTCAGATTCAGGGCTTTTCTTCTCTCTACTGCACCCCCTCCAAAACAGTCTGATTTTTCTAATTTCTCCTGCCAAGAGTCTTAACTGCATTAACATGTGCATGTGCCTGCAGCCTTTTTCTGTTTGCTTTGCTCTGTATGATAACTGCATGTAAGAATCACAAATGTAAAGTCTTTTCTTATTCAGAAAAGAGGGCTATTTAAGAGAAGCCACTTTTAAAAGAGCTAAAACGTAGAGGAAGCCCCCAAATTAGAATCCTTTGGATTAGCAGTGTTGGCAGCTGCTGTTGTCAGTCGAGAGGCTTTGTAAACCAGGAAACAGCATCTGCCAGAGCTGCCTCCTCTGCACCAGCCTTGGGGAAGTGCAGGCCTCCAGTTGGGCTCAAATTGGACAAGGAGTTTTGTGGGAATTGTGGGGGAAAAAGAATAAATTACGATGAAATGATAGGAACTGAAAGAAGCTCGACTTGCACAAAGGTGGCAGAGCCAGCCTCAAAAAAGGGCGGTGATTTAGTTCTGTTTGTCAGAATGTATTTCTAGCCCTCACTCTGATGCTGGAGCTCCGTGGATCCTGCCTGGTGGGGGGGTCTGGGAGCTGCAGACAACTTCCCCCTCTGGATGTCACCCTAAGTGACTTGCCCAGTCACACAGACAAAATGTGATCTCAGATGTGCCAAGATGTCATCCCCTGAACGATAACTCGGCCCTGGCACTTTCAGGCAGCGTTCTCAGGTTTAAGAGAAACTCAAATATCCCCAAAATCTGAAGCACTCACTGGAGGTGGCAGGAGAAACACAACAGAGACATCCAGAACAAAAGTGTTGTATTTTTGTGGCCCAAATTCTGTTGGTTTTATTAATGATTTTGAAGCTCTACTTGAGTTTGAATTGATCTTCAAAGCTCTAATTTTTCTTCAGCATCGCTTTACAGAAATTGTTTTTCTTCCCCTCGTGGCTTCATCCTTAAGCATGAAATTGAAATTTGGGTAATATTTTTAAATCTAATAAAGAGTATTGTAGACACTGTTAAAACTTTATTTCTCCCTCTCCACCTCACCCCCACAGTGGTGAAGATGCCCCTTTTCAAGCATTAAGAGTCAAGAGCCTTTTCAGATTAGAGATCCATTTTAAGACAATGTCTGGTCTGAATTTGGCCTGATTGAGCATTGAGAACTATGGGGGAAATTAGAGGCTGAGGAACACCAAGCAATTGGTGAAAATCTGGGTGTTTGGCTCAGAGTCTGTGAATTTTGGCCTTGGAATCTTGGTCAAAGCATTCAGTGTTGCCTTGGCTGCTGCTCCCCATCAAGAGTGGGCTCTTGTGTGTGACGTGGGGACTGACCCAAACAGGAGCCATTCACAGGCTGCTGATCCATAGTCAAAGTTTCCTTTAGAGCTGAGAAATTCGGGCTGGAATGATGTTCCTTCTGCTGCATTCTGACATGTGGTTCTACCTACTGTCACCCAAAACAATAACACTTAAAAAAAAATGGCACAGCAACAGATGGGAGCTGCCTGCAGTCCTCAAAGAACCCAAAATCCCGGGGGCTGGAGCAGCACGTACAGAAGGCAGGCACAGCGTTTGACATCGTGTTTTCACATCATGTTTTCACCAAAGGAAATGTTTTACTTTGGGGATGTGGCAGCCCCAGATAATTTAGGCAGTGTGCTGGTTCTCACAGGCTCCCAAAACCTCAGGTGAGCCCTGGTGCTGAGTGCCCAGGCCTGGCTCTGGCAGATTTAGGCTCTGGCAGAGCAGATTCAGGGCAGCAGGACCACCTTCTCCATCTCTTTCCCCTCATGGAACACTGCCTGCTGGCAAATTTGGCTCTGGCATGCCAGGGCATTCTCTTCTTTGGGAAGAGAAATGGCACAGAGCTTAGAGATTGGTAAAAATTAAACACAAACACCACCCCCAGTTACTTACACTGAGATTTTTTTTTGTTTGTTTTCCCCAGAGACCGTGATCCTTTCTGGAGCTTTTATGTGCTTTTATTTGCCTTTATTTGCTTCCACGAGGCAAAAAGTCTTTCATACTTAGTCATTTGTACATGCTGGAGATGAAAAGAGGCCGTTGGGAGAGGGTAGCAGCATTATTATTGAAGGTTAAAGGATTGCACTGGCACGCAAAGAAACTCCGCTCTAAATTCTGCTCCAGCCTCCTGCTTGGGCAAATGACTTTGCCTTTCTGAGTACTTGCTGCTCCCTTTTTCTGTGCTGGCTTCCTGCATTGGTGTGTCTCCAAGGACGGGCTTTGTGCAGCTCCCTGGGCCGGCAGGAGCTCAGTGCCCCTACGGCAGGAAGTCACAACTGCCCAGCTCCTGCCCGCGGCAGCTCCCGGGGACACAAACGCCAAAACCGCCAAAAAACGGCGTGCAAAACCAGCAGGAAAAAGGGCTGGGTGGGCTCTTTATGGCCCTCATCTCCTCCCAGGCTAGGGGATGGGAGAAGGGAAGCAAATCCCTTGGTGGGTTTGGTGGTACCTGGGAGGGAGAGCCTTTCGTTTCTGCAGTTCGGCACAGGGCAGTAAATCCAGTGCTTCACTAAATCTGGATTTGGCTTTGTTTCCGTGGCCAAGATGGCCCAGGAATGTTGGGTTATTATCCCATCAGCAGAGGGATGACGGAACCTGTTGTAGCATCAACCCCAATGCTGACTGGCACCAGCTGTGTCCTTTTTTGTGCCTCTCTCTGCTCCCCAGGTGTTGCATTTCTAGGCACCTTTGTGTCCTTTTTTGTGCCTCTCCCTGTTCCCCAGATGTTGCATTTTCTGGGCACCAGTTTTGTCCTTTTTTGAGCCTCTCCCTGCTCCCCAGGTGTTGCATTTCTAGGCACCTTTGTGTCCTATTTTTGTGCCTCTCCCTGTTCCCCAGATGTTGCATTGTCTGGGCACCAGTTGTGTCCTTTTTTGAGCCTCTCCCTGCTCCCCAGATGCTGCATTTTCTGGGCACCAGTTTTGTCCTTTTTTGTGCCCCTCCCTGCTCCCCAGATGTTGCATTTTCTAGGCACCAGTTGTGTCCTTTTTTGAGTCTCTGTGTTGCATTTTCAACCCTCCAAACCAGTGTGAGCTCTCAGGGAAGGCCTTGGGGTCTGCACAACAACAATTAACACCAATTAGGGCTAAAGAATGACACCCAATCAATGTAAAGAACAACGAGCAAACCCAGTTTTATGCAGCAGTAACTTGTATTATCACTCCATTAAACTTCAGATGGACAGGGGTACAACCAGGAGTCCAAATAAATATGGGAATGCTGTCCTTGCTTTCCTAAAGCAGATCCTATTTACTGTGTGGGAGCTAAAGGGAACGTGTGGTTGCAGTTGATGGTGATTATTATATGTTATTATACTTACTAACTTCTATTATATTTATTTGTATTTATTAATTATTGATTATTATATTTAAGCAGTCTAGAAGGTAAAAATAGAAATTGTGGCAAAGGCTTTATTGCAAAGGAATACAGCAGTGCAAACAGCAAAGGAAGCAGCATTCCAGAAGGTGGGAATCACCAAAGCAAGCAGGTACCCCAGAGCCCTTTGGTTCTGTTGTAAATTGCCAGAAATCTCTCTGAAGTTGGGCCCAAAACGTTGTGGTGTGTAAATAGAAAGTAGTAGGAGCAGATGGTGCTAATGTGGGCTGAGGAAAAATCCACTCAGAATAGTTTCTGGCCACCCCCAGCCTCGGTAGAGTTACTGGGGTTGATTAGGAATTGGTGTTAATCACTGTAAAGTCTTTGGAAGGGACTGGTTATCAGTTAGTTTTGATATAATTCCAGGATGAGTGGAAAAAGCTTCTCCTTCCAGCATCTATTGTCGGTTTTAAACAAAAACCTTACAGTGTCAGGAAGGGAATATCACTCCACGTTTACAAGAAAATATTGTAGATTTTGCCATGGGCTCATGCAGACTCCCAAAATTGTCAGGATAATTTTGCACTTGTGGTTTAAGTGTGTTTTGCTGCATCCTGACCCTGATGTTAACAAAAAGAACAAAACCTATTGTCTTTCAGAAATAACCTTGCTGTGGCCTATGTGGCCATCACCTTTCATGATTTTGCATCTGGCATTTCTTTTTTGCTTTTCTTTTACTCTCCTTTTTTCAGGCTAATTACAGGACCCCTTATAATTGCACAACTACACATTTGCTAGTGAATTCTTTGGAAATATAAAGCTTTGGTTTCTCTGAGGATGAAGTGATTAATATTTATTTAAGGATCTAACCAGGATATGTCCTTGATAGCAACAGTGTACAAGAGACAAGCTCTCTCTGCAGGCTAGACCTTTGTATCTTTACATCAAGAGGGAATTTCATACCAGGAGAGCTACAGAAAGTTATAAATCTGGTCACAGAACTGAAGCTGGATTTGGGGAGATAATACCTGTTCTTTGGGCTCTAAACTGCACAGCTGCCTCCTCAGGAATCTCTGTATGCCACAGAAATTTGGACAGTTCTGGTCACGTTCCGTGGCTTTTGGGTTTCATCTTTATTTCTGGAGTGCTGGGTTGTCCTTGCACGTGAAGGTTGGAAAACTACAAAGCAGCTGCTGTTCCTTCCCAGTGGTGGTGAGCCTGTTCCCAAGCCCCAGTTCAATATGGCATCCTTATGATTTCCTTGGATTCTTGTGGCCATTTGTGAGAGACAGAGAAAGGCATAGGAAGGCCAGTTCCCTTCAGGGAGAGGCAGGACAGGCTATTTTTAGGAAACTGTTTTCTGTCTTCCCTTCACATGCAGGCTCTGCTGTGTGGCTAGAGAGGAAATTTGTTTCCTTAGGGGTGGCTAGACCTGGGAGCAAGCAGATGAGCTCTCATGACGTGTCTTAGAACCTGAAGGGAAATTGTCTGGCAGGAAGGGATCTGGGGGTGCTGGGCACAGCAGCTGGGCACCTGCCCAGGTGTGCCCAGGTGGCCAAGAGGCCAGTGGCCCCCGGGCTGGGTCAGCAATAGAGAGGCCACAGGAGCAGGGCAGGGATTGTCCCCTGTGCTGGCGCTGGGGAGGCACCACCCCAAATCCTGGGGCACTTCTGGGCCCCTCACAAGAAGGGGCTGGAGGGGCTGGGGGTGCCCAGGGCAGGGAAGGGAGCTGGGGAAGGGAATGGAGCCCCAGGAGTGGCTGAGGGAGCTGGAAAGGGGCTCAGCCTGCAGAAAAGGAGGCCCAGGGGGAATTTCTGGCTTTGCACAACTCCTGACAGGAGGGGAGAGCCGGGGGGTCGGGCTCTGGGAACAGGGAACAGGGACAGGAGGAGAGGGAACAGCCCCAAGTTGCCCCAGGGCAGATTTAGATTGGAGATTTGGAAAAATTTCTTGACCAAAAAGGTTGTCATGCACTGGCAGAGGCTGCCCAGGAGAGTGGCTGAGTCACCATCCCTGAAGGATGCACAAAGATGTGCAGATGTGGCACTTGGGGACAGGGGTGCACGGTGGGCTTGGCAGTGCTGGGTTGGTCAGGGATGGGCATGAGGATCTTACAGGGCTTTTCCAACCTAAGTGATTCCATGACAGTTCTGTCATCTCCCAACATGTTCCTGGATTCTCCCCCTCATTGTGCCGAGCACTGTGTGGGGAAGGAGGGAGGGAGGGAGGGAAACCCATTGGCCTCTTCTGCTGTTCCTTTCCAGGCTTTGTCCCACCCCTTGTCTGACCCCAGCTCTGTGTCCCCACTCCGTCGGCTCCTTTCTTGGAAAAGTTGATACTCAAAGTCTTCCCTCCTGCCTGACTCCTCTGGCCTGAGCCTCCCCAGCAGGAATTGCCTCAGGAATTGTCCCCTCAGTGCTGGCTCTGGGCAGCCCCAGCAGCTGGACCAGCCCCTGCTGTGGCAGACGAAGCCTCCAGCTGCTGCCAAGGGGCCCTGCACTGCTTCCACCTCATTTTCCACCCTGACCTCAACACTGGCCCCTTCCTCCATGCTGGGGCCCATTTGGGTTTCTCTGCTGCCTGCTGAAGGTGCTTTGTGGAGGATTTGGGGACCAGGCTGTAGAGGAAGTACACCCCATCAGCCTAGCAAGGACAGGATCTGATTGAACACCTTCTCAGTGGGCAGCTCAGCTCCAGAGATCAGAAGAGTTGGCAAAATGTGAAACCTGACCGTGCGCTCCCCTCTGCCAGGCTTTAAAGGGAGCCAGATCCTCCCTCTGTGTCCTTCTTGTGCTCGTCTCTGCAGCATCAGATTGCACCAAGGACTGCACTCAGCTGGGAGTGTGTTCTCCACAGCAATGCAAAATTTGTTTTAAATGAAAGTATTTGCTGGATACAGCATGGTTCTGCCATCCTGCCTGAACTGTGTGTAGACTTGCATGATCACATAAAAGAAAGGAAACAGTGAATTAATCTGGATCCTAAGCTAGCAGAAGCAGCAGGCAGTAGAAAAGGTAACAATTTATGTTGAAATGGCAAAACTTGTCCAAGCTGTTCCAATACCTCCTTTCTGGCCCGTGACATCTGCCTCAAACTGGAGCCTTTCCTGCTTTTCGTGTGTCCTGTGTGGAGAAGGGCAAAGATGCCTTGGAACTGTTGGGGTTTTGATCAGTAGACAATTAGTTGAGAAGAGCTTTCTCTGCTGCTCAAGCCATGGTGGTGCCTTCTCCTGATGAATATTTGGCCACCAATCACCAGCATTTTTGCCTGTGGCACTGAGCCCTCCCTCGAGCCCAGCCCTGACCTGCCCTGTTAGAGTCCTTTCTGCAGGGCTTGGGGCACAGATGAGCACAGGGATCTGACTTTGAGGTTCTGATGCCTTTTCTGTCAGCACAGCTGGATTTAAAAAAAGCTGTGCCAGAAGAGAGAAGGTTTTCCCAGGTTAAACTCTGCAGTTCTGGTTATTTCAGAAATTTGTACTCTTTGGTGAGGTCATGTTTTGCAGGTGACTTTGAAACCAGTGAGCTGGGATTTCCAGAAGTGGGTACTGGATCCCTGTTCCTCAGAACTTTCAGGCATGGCAAATGGAGAATTCTGCTTTTCTCGAGGCTAACACTTATATAGAAATGTTAAAAATCAGTTTCCTGATCAGTGTCCTACTTTAGGCACCACAGTCTGGAGAGTGCATCTGATGCCTTTCCCTCTCCTGCCCCACTTCCTGGCCTGATCCTGAGCAGAAAAGTTTGCACAGCTGGCCGTGCACACATAGAGATTTCCCTGCTTTTTGCTGCCACAAACAAGAAAACTTGTGAAAGATGACAGCAATATTGCAGTTCACTTTCGTGAACTCAGCTCCCCCGATCCACTTTTGTGCGGTCCAGGAGAGAGAAAAATGCTTTTGTGCAGTGGCCCTGCCTTTGTTGCAGTTTCCCTGGTAGTGCCCATGCCCCTGGCTGCTATGTGAGCTTGGCTCTCCCAGGCCATTCTTCCCCAGCGTGGTGGTGCTGCGGGACAACCAGGCGGGATCCCAGCCTCAGTGCAGAGGGCTTGCAGCCCTTGGCTCAGCAGCCCTAGTAACTGAAGTCAAGGAGGCTCCTTTGTGCCCTGAGGAATGTGGTGGGAAGCTGCTGTGCCCTTCCCAGCACACTCAGGGTTGGTGTGAAGGGATGGGGGAGCAAAGACAGAGTTGTTTAATGGATTTCTCCATCTCCTTCCCACAAAGCCAGTGCTGGAGAGCGAGTGCCCTACCTGCCCTGCTGCCTGACAGCTGCAATTTGTATTTCCTCCTGCCCAGGCCAGCCCACGGAGCTTACATAAGTGTCTTTCTGTCCCATTCCGTGTCAGAGCAATTTGAAATTCAAATCCCAGTGCTGTGGGATAGTGCCTAATCTGATTAGAAAGCGTGTACCCAGGATCTTTGCTGCTGCACTGCCAGTTCTTCTAGGATTTTGTAAGCCATAAAGCACTGCAGTGTATGGAGAGTGTGGATTGGAGGTTAGACTCCACTAGTGTTGTTGCAATTATTATCATTATTTCTTAAACTTGGAGAGAGTTACTTTTCATAGTTTGGAAAAAGCCTTCCTTTCCAAACTGTGGAACTGAAGTATTTGTTCACTGTCTGATGCTGCATGACCATAGCAGCACAAATGTCCATGCATGGATGCCAGTGCCAGTAAAACCTGGAATAATGGCACCAGCAGTGGTGGGGCAGCACAGAAGCAAACTGGTCAATCCCCACCTGCCTCCTCTCAAAAGGAGCCTCTGCTGAGTCTCTGGGTTTGCTGCTGGGACCCTTGTGGTGTGTGCAGTGATTGTGTTTTGTCATAAAGTCCAGCACATCCCCAGGTGATTGTCTGAATCAATGTTTTCAGTATCTTTTAATATAAAAAGCCCCAGGCTGCCTGCCAGCCACCCCTCACCCTTGACACAATGTGCTGGACATTCTTGGAAAGTCTCAGCATTACAAAGGTGCTGGAACAGGTCTGGGCTCCTTTCTCCAGGAGGTTCCTTGCTTTATTCCTGAAGATTTCCTAACCAACCCTCTGGTTTGTCTTTGTCATGGAGTCTTGCACTGGGCTGAGTTTCTCTCTGCATTCAGCAGAGGCTTTAATCCCACCAGGGCTCTGCAGAGCCTGCGAGGGCTGGAGCAGCAGGACAGGCTCCATGGCCAGCACTCACCTGCAGAGCCTGCTTGGAGATCTGAGGGGCTGAACCCCTGTTCCTCTCAATCCCTGTTCCTCTCAGTGCCTGTTCCTCTCAGTGCCTGTTCCTCTCAATCCCTGTTCCTTTCAATCCCTGTTCTCTCAATCCCTCTTCCTCTCAAACCCTGTTCCTCAATCCCTGTTCCTCTCAACCTCTGTTCCTCTCAAACCCTGTTCCTCAATCCCTGCTCCTCAATCCCTGCTCTTCTCAATCCCTGCTCCTCTCAATCCCTGTTCCTCTCAATCCCTGCTCCTCTCAATCCCTGTTCTCTCAATCCCTTTTCCTCTCAATCCCTGCTCCTCTCAATCCCTGTTCCTTTTAATCCCTGTTCTCTCAATCCCTGTTCCTCTCAATCCCTGCTCCTCTCAATCCCTATTTCTCTCAATTCCTGCTCCTCTCAATCCCTGTCCTCTCAATCCCTGTTCCTCTCAATCCCTGTTCCTCTCAACCCCTGTTCCTCAATCCCTGCTCCTCTCAATCCCCATTCCTCTCAATCCCTGTTCCTTTCAAACCCTGTTCCTCTCAAACCCTGTTCCTCCTGTCTCAACCCAGATCCCTCGAGCAGGAATTTCTCCCTCATTAAGAACCAAACATGATGGGCATGTTGATCTCTCCATGCAGTGTTGGGTTTTTGGAGGGGGATTTTATGTTGGTTTGGGGTTTTTCCCCACTCATCCTCAACACATTCAGCCTCTTCCAATAGGTGGAAACTCTGGTGATGACAAAGCCCAACCCAAATACAAATTGCAACAACAGCAAATCCAATCAAGTGCAGGACTGTTTGTAAAGTCCCAGGACGCCTTGGTGGGTTTTTATCATCCAGGCAGTGTTGGCTGAGAAGAGCCACGTTCAGTTCTGGCTGTCGAGCAGCAGATGGAGCTGACAAACTGCACATCTGGGGCTGCACCCTGCAGCTGGCTGCAGCCACCCGCGCACGGCCCTGCAGCCGGGCAGCTCCCAGACTCGGGGTGCTGTCACAAGAGGAGCCCCCTTTTGCCACCGCCCTATTTCCTCCTGCATGGGGAAATGCATTTCCTGGGATGCCGAGCACAGCCGGAGGGCTGGGGCTGGGTACAGGAAATTGGACAGGCTCGGGATGTGGAAAACTGGGGTTTAAGGAAGGGCGACACTTGCACAGGGCTTGTGAGGATGGAGGCAGAGATGGGTTTTCACTCTCTGAGTCCCATCCTGAAGTGGAACAGAGAGGAAGGAAGGTTACAAGCACCATCCTTGTTCTCTCCTCACCTACAGATGATTCTTCTACAGCTTCAACCAAAAACTTTCTTTTTAATAATTGGATGTGGCTTTATAATCATGCAGTGATCAGAAATGAGAATTCAAAGAAAAAAAAACCACAGCCTTTACGTATTTTTTAATGTTTCTTTTACCATAAGTTTAAATTAGAAGTGAGTGGCTGATAACCTGAATCCTCCCTCACAAAACTCTGTCAATAAAATTCCTGTTGATCTCTGCCTGACCTCGTGCCCAGTGTTACCAACACAAGGTGCAGCTCCTTCACCCTGGCCAGTGCTTCATGTTTGAGCACTGGGCTGACATGTGGCAAAAGGAGCTGCCAAGAGTAAATAGACAAAGAATTGGTTGTGGGTGGGTCACAAAAGACAGGAAAAGCATTATTTCAGTGTGCTTTTTCCTGCTGAAGCAGAGCTGTGGAAGTTTGCGGGAACCACAGCACTTCAGAGGTGACTGAAATACCCCAGGTCATTGTGTCATAATCCATGACAAAATCCAATGTTTGCTTCCTTGATTATTCTTTTATTTAGATTTTGAAAGTGTTCCTAGCAGCAGCAATGGTGTTTTAAAAGGTCCACGAATGGCTGGAAACAGAGATGAGGAGTGATCACTGCAGGCTGCCATCTCACTGTGCTTATAATTTAAGCTTTGTGAGACATTCACCTTACATTAACAGCTAATTATAACCACATGTAAAACCTGACATCATCACCCAGGACTAAGTCCCGTTGCTTGATCGAGTTTATTGTTGAATTCCTTTGGGAGCAGTTTAGGGAAAGGTGGTTCAGATAAGACAACTTTCTAAATTCACTATGAATCCACTATTAATGGTGGCATTTCTTGATTTACTTTTTTAAATTCTTTCTGCAGATTCATAAGAGATCTACAGGGACAAGATATAACCAGTGGGTCTCAGAGATTCTTTTGGTTAATAGAGAACATTCTAAATTTAGTATGGATCCACTCTTAAAGGTGGCAACTGCAATTACTTGGTTGATATTTTTTTAATTCTTTTTTGTGTAGACTCATAAGAGATTTGCAGGGAAAAAGGATAATAAGTGGTCTGGAGATTGTTTTGGGTTATTACTGAACTTTCTAAATTCACTAGTAATCCATTATTAAATGTGGCAGCTGCTGTTACTTGATTTTTTAAAAATTCTTTCTGTAGACTCGTAAGAGATCTATAGGAAAAATTATAATAAGTGGGTCTTGGAGATTGTTTTGATTAATAGTGAACCTTCTAAATTTAATATTAATTCACTATTAAAGATGGCAACTGCTATTAGTTGAAATAGTTTTTAAATTCTTTCTGTAGACGTGTAAGTGATCTATCAGGACAAAATGTAATCAGTGCACCTTGGAGATTGTTTGTATTAATTGTGAACTTTTAAAATTTACTATTAATCCACTATTAAAGGTGGAAAGTGCTACTTCTTAATTTTTATTTAGTTCATTCTGTAGACCTGTAAGAAATTCATAGGGACAAGATATAAGAAGTGGGTCTTGGAGATTGTTTTGGATTAACAGTCAATGTTCTAAATTCAGTATTAATCCACTACAAAAGGCGGCAACTGCTATTTCTTGAATTATTTTTGTTTTAATTCTTTGCTCTGTAGACTCTTAGGAGATCTATAGGAAAAAATATAATAAGTGGATCTTGGAGATTATTTTGGTTAATAGTGAACACTCTAATTCCACTATTAATGGTGGCAACTGCTATTCCTTGATTATTTTTTTTAATTCTTTCTGTAGACTCATAGGCGATCTATAGGAAAAATTGTAATCAGTACGTCTTGGAGATTGTTTTGGATTAATAGTGAATGTTCTGAACTCACTATTAATCCACTATTGAGGGTGGAAACTGTTATTTCTTGATTTTTTTTTTTTAATTCTTTCTGTAGACCCATAAGAGATTTATAGGGGCCAAATATGATAAGTGGGTCTTGGAGATTGTTTTGGATTAACAGTGAACTCTCTAAATCCACTATTAAGGGTGGCAACTGCAAATCCTTGATTTTTTAAATTTATTTTTTAATTCTTTCTGTAGACTTGAAAGAGATCTATAGGGATGAAATATAACCAATGGGTCTCAGAGATAGTTTTGGTTAACAGTGAACATTCTAAATCTAGTATTAATCCACTCTTAGAGGTGGCAACTGCTATTTCTTGGGTTTGTTTTTTTTTTTAATTCTTTCTGTAGACTTGTAAGTGATCTGTAGGGACAAAATATTTTAAGTGGGTCTCAGAGATCGTTTTGGATTAATTGCAAATGTTCTAAATTCAGTATTAATCCACTATTAAAGGCATTCCTTGGGGGTTTTTTAAAATCCTTTTTTCTGTAGACTCATAGGCGATCCACGGAGAAAAATGACAATCTTAGAGTCAGTTTCATAAGGATTTTCCCCCGTTTCCTGTTGAGTCCAGAGCAGGGCAGAGCCCAGCCCTTCCCCGAGGGCTGGCTGTGGGTGTCTGAGGTGTCCCCGTGTCGCGCAGGTGGCCGCGCAGCGCGCTGAGGCTCCGCGTCGCGGCTCTCCGGCCGTCCCCGCGCACCATCGCCCCGGCGTGGATCGCCACGAGCCGCAAAGCTGCTGTCCACGTGGACTGGTGCTGAAATCTCCCGCCCGGCTGCCGCCAGAGCCTCGCCAGCCAAGCCCAGAGACATGGCCACCAACGGCACCAAAGTGGCGGACGGACAGATCTCCACCGAGGTCGATGCCTCCATCACCAACGACAAGCCCAAAACCTTGGTAGTAAAAGTGCAGAAGAAGAAGACGGACCTTCCAGACCGAGACACTTGGAAAGGGAAATTTGACTTTCTTATGTCCTGTGTAGGTTATGCCATTGGCTTAGGGAATGTGTGGAGATTTCCGTACCTGTGCGGCAAGAACGGTGGAGGTACGTTGGCCATGTTTGCGTATCGGGAGTCACCACCGAGTTACCAACAAAGCAAAACCTGCTCTTCGTGGGCTTTTTCTGTACATATCGTTGGTTTTGGTTGGGGATTTTTTGTTGGTGTTTTGGGACGTTGTAGGATTTCTTTTGAGGGCTTTTTGAGGTTTTTTTGTTTCTTTATTTTTCTTTTTTGGGGCTGTTTGGTTTGGTTTATTGCAGGGGATTGGGGTTGGTTTTTTTGGCTTTTTGTTTGTTTGTTTGCTGTGGTGGTTTTGGTGGGGTTTTCTAATTGCTTTCTTTTGTTTTGGGTCTTTTGGGTTGTGTTGTTTGGGTTTGGGGTTTTGTTGTTTGTTTTCTGTGGGGTCTTTGGGGGTTTGTTTTGGTTTCTGATTTGTTTTGGATTTTTTGCGTTTTGTTGTTGGGTTTTTTGGTCATTTGTTTGCTTGTTTGCTGTGGGGTTTGGGGGCTTTTTGGGGAGGTTTTGTTTTGTTTGGGGGGTTCTGTTGTTTTGGTTTGGATTTTTGGTTTTCTGTTTTGTTTGGGGGTTTTGGCATTTTTTGTTGTTGGTTTGGTTTGGTTTTTGGTTTTTTGGTTGTTTGCTTTGGTGTTTGGGATATTTTTCGGTGTGGTTTTTTGGGGGTTTTTTTGGTTTGTTTTTTGGGGGGTTGGGTTTGTTGCTGTTTTGCTTTGGGTTTTTGTGGGGTTTGTTTTGTTTTGTTTTTTGGTTGTTTGCTGTGGTGTTTTGGGTTTTTTTTCCAGTGGTTTTGTTTGTTTGATTTTTGGGGGCATTTTTGGGTTTTCTTGTTGTTGTTGTTTTGGCTTCATTTTTGGGTTTTTGGGTTTTATTGCTTTCCACATTTCCAGGAGGTTCAGAGCCATTTTGGAGCGTGGAGCTCTGCTTTGAGCTCTGCCCTGAAGTCTATTCTAACTCTTGGCTGCCAGTTGCACTTAAAAGACCATAAAGTATCAGAGCAGAACTAAAGCAGGTTGCCCTCCACCCAACCCCGCAGATCCCTCTCTTTTGGGATGAGTTTTGAGAGGATTTCATGGGGTTTGTAGCTGACTCTGAGCTCCCCATAAAAGGCTGGAAAGCAGCCAGGGCTGGTTAAAGCCTTTGTGCTGTCCGTGAGAGGAGAAGCCAACAAAGCCCAAAGGCTTTTAGATTTCAGCTTTTTACTTCCACAGAAAACATTTAAACGTTGGGAGTTACGATTTTTCCCTTTATTTTCACCTCTTGAGGTGCTGGATCAGAACTGCATGTGTGATTTCCACTAACATTTTTGAAAATTACATCTGAGAGGAAAAAACACTGTGGGTTTCTTTTCATATACAACAGGGATGGAAACTGGAAATTCAGTTGTGTTTTTCCCCACAATAACTGAATTTTTCTTTTAAATGTCTTCTTAGGTGCATTCCTGATTCCCTATTTCCTAACCTTAATTTTTGCTGGAGTGCCACTGTTCCTTTTGGAGTGTTCTCTTGGTCAGTATACATCTATAGGAGGCCTTGGAGTGTGGAAGCTTGCTCCAATGTTCAAAGGTACAGTAGGGATTCCAATTATTTCTCATTTGTTTCCAAATTGCAGAAGTTTCACAAAGTGCCATGGCAAGGATGTTTCTTGGTGCCTTTCATTTCTATTTAAACCGTGATTTTTCTAGAGAAAACACTGATTTTCTGAGGTATAACTGATGATTTTGAAACGTGCTGGGCTATATTTTTTCGTTCTCCATTAAAAATAGCAAGGTTAAGGCATTAGAATCACAACAAACTTCATTTTGAACTTCAAAAACTCTTGGGGCTTCTTGTAGAAATGCATAAAGAATGTTAAAAATAGCATATCCAGCAGTAGCTGTCTGCGCAGGTTTGGAGCTGTTCACAGCAATTTGGTAAACTCTGGAACATTTTTTCAGAGCTCACAGGGATTGGCATCACCTGTTTTTTGAACTGAAATTCAAAAGCCAGACACTTTTGGCAATTTCATGCTGAATTCCTTACAGCAAACTCATTCCACACTTTGGCTTTGAGTTTGAGGTTTGATCGCCTGAAGCCCAGGGTTTTAATCCCAAATCTGCACAGACCCACAAACCTCTCAAACGATGCTTTTCACCCTTCTAATCCCAAACCCTTTGGTACTTCTGAGCTCCTGAGCTGAGTTCTGGCCCAGCAGAGCTGCACCTGGTGATATAAGTTGCCTCACACGGTAGGACTGACAATTAGCACAGGGTGAGCCGAAAGTTTGTTGAGATTGGATTCTGCTCTGGGAGATTTCGCGTTGGGAAAACGCAGAGAGATGAAATTGTTTCTCACAGAGAAGTGTTCTTGCTCGAGCTGCTGCTGTTGGTAGGGGTTGGCACAACCTTGTTTGCGTTATCCTGGTGATTGTGAGCACTCCCTCCTGCTCAGGGTCATGGAACAGCTGTCCTGAATAGTTTAGAACAGCCCTGGGGTGTCCATGTGGAGCAGAGACATCCTCACGGTGGAACCTGGCATGTCTTTAGTCTGACGTGCCAACAGCCCTGTGCTGAGCACCAGCCACTCTGATCCATGTCCTAAGTGCCTTGGAACATGTTCTCCCTGTGTGTGCATCTGCCACCAGGTCCTGTGGGGCTGCTCTTGCAGAGAATGAGCTGATGTAGCTCTTTTTCCTGGGAGGGAAACGTGCCAGGGCCCTCTCAGCAGCAGCAGGTGGGACTGCACCGCAGAGAGAGCTGAACGCTGGCAGTGAACTCATGGATGGCTGAGCCATCACCCAAATAACGACCTTGGTGTCATGGCACTGCTGAAATTCTCACTCTTACACCTCCCAAGTGGTGCCTGCCCCATGATGTGTTTGCCCTGAACTGCAGCTCGTCAATTGAAAGTTTCCGTGGTTTATTTCTCTTTGTTTTCCTTACAGGTGTGGGACTGGCTGCTGCAGTCCTGTCCTTTTGGCTAAATATTTACTACATTGTGATTATTTCGTGGGCCATATACTACCTGTATAATTCCTTTACCACTGTAAGTGTGTGTCAGAGGGGATGGGGAATGGTTTCTTGGATGTAAAGCCGAGTAAAATACAAATACATCACTAATCTGCCTCAGTGTAGGTGTGTGAGGTTAACACAGCATGCACAGAAATCTGTAGGATAATCCATTCTTACTGGAAAAAAAAAACTATTTTGAACAAACCCCTTTATTTTTTTTTCTCCACAAGAAATTTAGAGCAGAAAACTGAGCTTACAGGCCAGTCACTCCCCCCAGAAAAAATCTAGTCTACAACTAATAGTTTTATTTCTTCAGCAGCAGCCACACAAAGATGAGTTCTTTGGGAAACAGTATCATTGCAATGTGGTTTAATGATGGAGGGGTTTATTAAAGAAACCCCCATGGAATGGAAGGTCTGTGATTTGATCAGCTCTGAACTTCCATTCATTGTTGTTATTTTTGCTTTGTTTTCTTTCCTGTTTACTTTATTTTTAGCTGCCTTTTTTCCCCCTCAAGGGTGATTCATCAGCTGAGTAAGTCTTGTCTGATCTGTGGGGTTTGGCCATCTGAGGAAGCATTCTTACATAAGTTGTATATAATTAATGCATCATTGTTCAATTGTCTCTTCTATAAATTTTGCTCATGCTTGCTTGTTCTTGGCTTTCAAGAATTTTGCCTTGACCAAATTTGCATTAATTACTGTCTGGGAGTGACATGACCATTTCTGCTTTGTTGTCCTCAGAATTGTTATTGATGTGAAAGGTCAGGCAGAGTCTGGAAGTGTTTCTTGTGGCCCATGTTAAATGAATATTGACTTCTAATTCCCTTGAAGCCTCTTATCCTTGTGTATAAAGCACACAGCGCACTGATACAAGAGTTCTGTGAGAGGATTTTCCAACAATTGCCATCAGAAGGATCTGTAAATTAAATGTAAATGAGGCTCATTCTGATGGATACCATGAGAAACAGGTTCTGCCCCTCAGAACTTCTGAAAGATGGGATGGACACATGCAGAACACGCATGTAACAAAAAGAAATGTTACCTTTTTCTAATTATCCCCCGAGATGAGGAAAATGAAAATCTCTGATCAATAACCATCACAACGTTATTATCTCTTGTGCAACAAGAGGGACCAGGACCTCCAGGAGGTCCTTTCTGCTGTTCCAATGTACTCTCCTGGTGAGAGTATTGAATCCAGAGTGTTTGGGCTGCTGTGTTAAAGGAAAGAAGGAATATTTCCACACCTGCCTTCCACAACTGACAGGAATTTAAATAACTTTCACCTGGGGGAGATCAATGTCTGCAGAGCTCCAGGTGGTTTAGTTCTGCACTCAGCTGTTAGTGCTAGCAGAGAAAGAGGTACTTGAGGTAATTCTTGCTTTGAAAGTGTTTGACTTGAGGTTTTTGGTTCTCTTCCTTGGCCAGACCCTTCCTTGGAAACACTGTGAGAACCCCTGGAACACCGACCGCTGCTTCTCCAACTACACCTTAGCAAACACCACCAACATGACAAGCGCCGTGGTGGAGTTCTGGGAGTAAGCTCAGCATTTCCCTCCCTCCTTGCCGTGCATGCTCAAGGATCACCTTGCCACCCCTCCTGTTCCCCCTTGTGAATCCTTTGCCAAAAGCCCCCTTCTGTTGGCTCCTTGCAGACGCAACATGCACCAAATGACCGACGGCTTGGAAAAGCCCGGGCAAATCCGATGGCCCCTGGCAATCACCCTGGCTATTGCCTGGATTCTGGTGTATTTTTGTATCTGGAAGGGGGTAGGCTGGACTGGAAAGGTAAGATTGAAAAGTGTTGTGAACACCTTTCAATTAAAAATGCTCATTGTGCTCAAATAGTCTGAAAATTCTGGAGGTAAGAGGCACTGGGGGCAGTTTGGCTGTCAGAGCTCCATGGAGGATTTAACTTGTGTTTTCTTGGATTGATACAGCCCCACGTTTTAGAAAGAGCTGGCTCCTCTGTAGCTAGGTCAGACCACAGCCTCAGATGCTTCACTTACAGGCCTCTTGGCTTGGCCAGGTATAAAATCAGTTAAAATCATTCCTGCTTGTTCCTGGGATGAATATTCCAGCTGGTTTGCATAGCAATAGAGTGAGGATGAAGTGGTTTGGTTTTAGCAAAAACTGTGCATTTGTTACACAGCTTTTGCTGGACCTGGTTATGTAAGGTGGTGTTGGGAAGAGCTGCTCCCACCTTCCCTCATGTGAGTGAGGAACATTTGGGGTCCTTTCACAGGATTTCATGTGAGTGAGGAACATTTGGGGTCCTTTCACAGGATTTCATGCTGTGCTTCTTGGTGGCTGCCTGGCTGTGAGCAGAAACTGGGATTTACTAATCAATGAAAGCAAATTATATCATTGAGAGACCTTTCTGAAGGAAAGGGCAGCAACATCTGACATTGGCTCATGCCTTTCCCTGTCAGAAGAAACCCTAGGGAAATGAAAAGCCCCAGCAGTGGGGTTTGGTGTCAGCTGAAAGGTTGGGTTAGAAGACCTCAGGTCTGGTGCAGAGGACTGGGATTTCCTCACACTGAAGGAACGGGTTGTTAGCTTTTGGCATGAGGCTATAACTGTGACCCACGTGGAACTGCGTGTTGAACAGGGCTTAGCTGAGCTCAGAGCAAACCATTTTCTTTTTCCTGGCTCCAAAGCACAAAGAGGGCAAAAAGAGGGCTGAGTCTGACTTCAGAAAGGGTTTTTTATAGGACCTCTGAAAAGGCAAGAGAGTAGCAGCCTGTAATATAGAGCAGGAGAGAGTGGGAAAAACAAACTGCCAGATGTTTTACAAGCAGGATCCTGGTGCCATGATCCTTGTGCTTTTGGGACTTCCCCGTGTTAAATGCAAAAAAAAAAAAAAAAAAAAAAAAAAGAAGGGTGAAAATATCCTAGTCCACTCTGTTCTCTTTGCAGGAAAAAAGGCAACAGCCACCTGCCTTTAGACCTGGAGTTAGGAGAATTTTGCTGTAGGCACTTCCCAAGGTTTTTCATTGAAAAATGCCTCAATTTTAACAGCCATCCTCAATTGCTGCTAGAGTATTTTCAGGGAGCAAATATTTTTGATCATTCTTCCTTGCACACTTACACTGTCTTGTTTCTTCACATCAGGTGGTATATTTCTCTGCTACTTATCCCTATGTTATGCTGCTTATCTTGTTCTTCCGTGGTGTAACACTGCCTGGAGCAAAGGAAGGCATTTTATTCTATATAACTCCCAACTTCAGTAAGCTTTCAGACTCTGAGGTAAATATTCTGTCCTGGTAAACGAAAGTTTCACTCCTCACTGTTCCCCTTTCAGACATATGACCTGCTCCTCAAGTGCAGAAGCAGATTTTTTAAAAAATTGTTTCCTGCAATCAGGTTTGGCTGGATGCTGCCACACAGATTTTCTTCTCCTACGGTTTGGGTCTTGGTTCACTGATTGCCCTTGGAAGTTACAACCCTTTCCACAATAATGTTTACAGGTAAGCAGGTGACTGCACATATTGCAGTGGCACTTGCCTGTCTCAGCTGGAGCTGAGTTCTGTCTCTGTGCACAGATAATTGAAATCAAGTTCAGTATTGAATATGAACTGTTCTGGCTGGCTGGGGGTGAGATGTGTCACTGTGTTCACGCCAAGGGGAGAGACTTCCCCAGCACGAAGGGGAACCCAAACTGTGAAATCCTAAATCGTCAAATCCCAAATCATGAAATCTTTCCACGGGACAAAAAAACCCCACAAACAGCAAAACAAAAACCCAAACAAACAAAAACCACAAAACAAACAAAAAATCCATCAAAAACCAACCAACCAACCAAAAAATCCACAAAAAAAAAACCAAAAAAGCCCAAACAGAAACAATAAGGATGAACATTTGCCTTCCCTGCTGCTCAAAGCTGCTTCCCTTTGTTTCAGGGACTCCATCATAGTGTGCTGCATAAACTCATGCACGAGCATGTTTGCTGGCTTTGTCATCTTCTCCATTGTGGGATTCATGGCCAATGTCACAAAGAGGCCAATTGCAGATGTTGCAGCATCAGGTACCCGATATCTTTTCCTCTAAGCTGTGCATCACTTGTTCTTTGCTTGTAGGTTGTTCCTGCCACTGCTCAAAATCCCTCCTCAGCTCCCTGTCCCATCAGTCTCGATGGCAGAAGGAAAAGTGTTGTCCCAGGCCACTCCAGGCAGAGCAGGAGGAATGCTGGTCATTATGGGGTGGTCTTTAAGTTAATATTTTCCAGTTCAGTTGGGTTTTAATTCCTTTTCCCATTTCTTGAGGTTAAGCCCTTCGAGGCAGATCCATTTCTCACCTGTCCAGACCTACACCTATTTCATGTGGCTCTGTATCATGGAAGACACTTTATTTAGGGCAGGGAGATGTCCACGGGAGGATCCTGTCATCCTTTGCAGTTTCTTGTCTGTCTTCCAGCTGAAAAAGCTTAAAGCAGCAGAGCAGATGGCTGCCCTAACCCAGCTGGTGCACCAGATACTCACTTAGCAGTTCTGGCCACAGGGAGGGATCTCATAACTCAAAGCTTGGTTGGAACTCACTGGTGGACAAAATCTGGCTGGCTGCATTAGCAAACACAAGCCACTGAAATATCTCCTTAGTTAGAAAAGGAGAGAACCTAAGCCCTAAAAATAATCTTCAATAAATTACACATACAAAGAGATTAGGTGCAAAATGATGATGGCAGGCACTGTTATTAAAAGCTGCTCTGGAAAGGCAGTGGTGTGTGAAATAAGCTTTTTGGATTTATGTCTTTGACACAGATAGAGTTATATAAAGGCTACACCTGCACACACGACAATATTTTTACATCATATTAAGTACATTTGCTACCAGATCTCTGAAAGATGCACATGACCACTAATTGCAAAGGATATTTGAAAATCCGACCCTTTAATTAAGGCTTCTATTTCTCCTAGCTCAGAGGCTGGTGCCAGATTTTACCACCATGAGAGGTTGTTTTGCCATCTTTTATACAGCCTTATAAAACAAATAATATTATTAAAATGTGTAGCTGCATTTCTGTGGACTGCAGAACAGAGCAAAATTAACATATTTATCTGAAGTTTATTTTGCTTTTAGCACCGCTATTGGCAATGCTTTCTGAACTGCTTTCCAACCATATCTGCTCTTGTTAGCAGTTAATTGCTTCAAAATCCTCGTTAGACTTTGACCATCCAGGTGTTGATGCCATCCTTGCTCCACTGCTTTGGGAGCTGTGGCCAAGCACTTGTCACTGACAGACTTTTAACAGAAACTGAAAAATCAGAGACATCCTCAGGTGAAGCACATGAGCTTATTTCTCTGTTTATTACATTTCCTAGTTTTTCCTCTGACCCTGATGTCCAGCTATGCCACGAGAACAAAAAAACCTCCTTTTAAATAGGAATTTATATTCTCCTTCCAACACTCTGCCCCCCATCGGCAGTTAGCAAGGAGAAAAATTAAAAAGTTCAGTTGTCCACAACTACAGAGTTTATTAGAATGTGTATTTTGAGAGAGTGAATGGAACGGAACAGCAAATGGGAACACTGGAAATACTGGAGAGTGTCTTCTCCATTTCTGAGCTGTCTCTGTTTCTCTTCTGCACGGTGCAAAGCAGGAGATTGCAGCTGCCAAAAACTGCTCGAGGGGAGAGAGAGCTGAGCAGTGCCTGAAGACGTAACTGTAGCCAAGGATAAATTCCTGCCTTGGCTGTGCCCAGGGGTCTCTCAGGAGCAGCTTCTGAACTGCATTCAGTATTCTGGTTGGTTGGCTCGGGGGGTTTTGGGGTGTTTTTGGTGGTTTTGGCTGGTTCACGTTACAGCCCAGGTGCTCGCAGTGCCCTCGCAGTGAGCGAACACCGCACAGCCGAAATCCCTGCTCAGGTGCTGCACCCAAGCACAGCTCCCAGGAGCAGAGAGCCCAGCCCCAGCCCTCCCCGCTGATGTTTTGTCTCCTGTGTCTCCCCCAGGCCCGGGACTGGCATTTCTGGCTTACCCAGAGGCTGTGACACAGTTGCCCATCTCGCCTTTGTGGGCAATACTCTTCTTCTCCATGCTGCTCATGCTCGGCATTGACAGTCAGGTAAAACCTTGGTGAAAACACACAAAAATACAGATCTTTCTGCCACCGGTGGGAAGGGGGTTGGGCTCTCCCTGTGCTCTCCACTGCCAGCTGGAAGTGGGGCAGGATGGTCCCTGGAATAATCAGATAAAGAACAGGAGGCACTGAGCAAGGACTGAGTAAAAAAGTGACACTTAAACACTCTTCCTCTTTTACGAACTCTTGGAAGCACATGAAAAAACGGGCAGAAAATTTATTCTGCAGGCAAGAAGGAGCTTATCTTTGAAATATTCCCTGTTAAATCACAATATTAAAAATGCCTGTGCAATGTTCAGCTGTGTAGGAGAGACTGGGATATGTTTTACAAGATTTAGACGCCACAGGTATTTCTGAAAGGCAGCTCCAGAACTCAGTTTGGAGCCAAAAGACGCAGCACACATTTCATTTTAATATCTGGAGCTAATTCAGTGGGCAGTGGGATTTACTGAGGATATTCTGTGTTTTGATGTGTTCTGAAATCACTTCCCAAGGGAAAGGATCACAAATTTATTGCTTCAGGCCTTACCTAAGCTCTGGATGGTATCTGACAACAGGGAAGGAATGAGGGGGCTCAACCCTGGGGTTTTGCAAATCCAAGATATCCTCTGTCTAGATTAAACTATTCAATAATTAAGACATGGAATCATTAGAAATGCTGATTGAGACATAAATAAAAAAGCACACAACACAAGAGAAAACCCTTTAGAAATAACAATGCCCAACAAACCCCTTTGTTAATCAGTGCCAATTTCAATACAGAGAGCAGCCCCACTGGCAGCACTCAGGAGAGCACCCTGCCTTCCTTTACAAGGAATACTTGGAGGACTTGGTCAGGGAAGTCCCTCCTGGCTGCTGAACTCTTGGATCATTTTATGAGACTGATCCTTGGCAGATGTGTTAATTTACTTGCAGTCAGCTGCAGCTGGCAAACCAGCACCTCCCAGTTCCCAGCACAGCCCTCCCAGCACATAAAGGCATGTGGGATTTACTGCCTTGGCATCTGTCAGGAGAGGAAATCCATCATTTTCTATGAATCCAAGCTGTCTTCAGCCTGTGAACACAAAAAGACCATGAGGGCATTTTATCCTGGGAGATGAGAGAAATTTGAAAATTTGCACTTTCTATCTCTTTGTTTTTCAGTGAGCTTCAGGCTTGACATTAAAACCCATTACTCAGTCTGGGGGGAAACTGCTGTGAAATTAATTGGGTCAAAAGTATTCTTGAAAGCACCTGTCTCTAGGCAACTAACAGCTGAGGAAGGTGGTCTAATATTATTAAAAAGAATATATATCTACAGGCTGTGATGCTTTCTGCATTTTCTGTTGTCAATGAAACATTTCAGACACTAATTTACAGGAGCTTTAACCACTGGTTGAATTCTACTTGCTCTGCTGAAAATTAATAAAACTTTCCTTCTGGTTTTCACTATTTCAGCCACCATACTGATAACATTTATCTGAATATACACACACAGAAGGATCCTGGAGTGTGGCCATGATTTCTGTTTGGAGGACACGGCCCCAACAAAAAATGTTTTCTGGGGAGACAAAGAATATTTGATTTATTACGTATGAAAATCATACGAGAATCTTTAACCTTGTGCATGAAGCACCAATCTAGTTAGACTTTCTCTGTGTGCTGCCTTTCTTGTATGTGAGTAAATCACATAAAAAAGAAGTTTATTTTGTAGGATTGAGGGATCAAAGCCCTCAACTGTAGGTTTACCATCTTTAGTACAAAAAAAAGAGCAGTTCCTGTTCACAGAGCGAAAGCAACAGTTCATGGCTTAGAATTCTGAGCGTTCCTGGAGCTGGAAATCTTTTTGCACAGATCTCTTTAGACAGAAACAAGGATACTCAGGAGCAGAGCTCCCACTGCCGTCAAGTGAATTTTCACTTCTCGTTGGACGGCTGCAGCCTTAGGCCAGCCAAGGGCCCAATGACAAACTGCTCCCCAAAACTCCATCCTGCCACGGCAGGGCTCTGCATTGTGTTGTGTGTGCCCTTTGCCTTGCAGTTCTGCACCGTGGAAGGCTTCATCACCGCCCTGGTGGACGAGTTCCCCAAGCTGCTGCGCAACCGCCGCGAGCTCTTCATCGCCGTGGTGTGCATCGTGTCCTACGTGATAGGGCTGTCCAACATCACTCAGGTACTGCTGGGCTGGGCCACCGGGGTGTGCCAGCACCAGCAGCAGTGTCCTCCCTGCCCCAGGGCAGCCAGGAGTCACTGCCAGCCACGGAATTGTCAGGGATCGACGCTATCCGCGATTTGGGCGGTTTAAGTGTAGAACGCCCTGTGGCCCCTGTGATGCCTTAGGGTTTCAGCTTTGCTATTTTTAATTGATATTTTATTTAAATTAGGGTTATTTGGTTTATGCTTAGGATTTTAGCTTTTATATATTTAGCTGTTATACTCTTCATATATTTGTGCTCCTGCAGTTCTTTAGTGCAGAACCCCAAACTGCACACACAGTGGGAGCTGCTGCTCCCCCATTTGGGGCAGACACAACAATTCCTCTCCAGGCCTGGCAGTCAAGGACCCCTCACTGCCTCAGGCTGAGGGATGGAAACAAAAGTGACTTGGGGACAGCAAACTTGGGGTAAATGACTTCATTACCTGCAGCTGTCATTGGGAGATGAACCCCCAATGTGCAAATGGCCCAAAGTGATCAAAGTGTCAAACCCGTGAGCTGTTGTCCATTTTTGGGTGCAGCCCCTGAGGGCTTTGTGTGCCCAAAATGTACCTGCAGGGCCTTCAATAAACAGAACTGCTTTTTATTCCCTTAGTTCTGTCTGGCCTCTGGTTTTAGGTAGCCCCAAAAAGCCCCCAAAAGCTTCCACCCCTGCAGGGCTCACGGGACAGCAAAATGCACATCCCCACTCTCTTGTAGTCCAAAAAGTGGCAGCTGGAGATGTTGACTTTGCAAATTATTTGAGGGAAATGATTCATGATTAAATTATGATTAAATTATCAAACAAGGAGCAGAAAGCTACATTAAACTTTTCAGTTTAAACAACAGCAATCTCAATTTTGTCAGGATTGACCTCAAGCCTTAAAAGAATTTAACCTGTTTAATTGGCACTAATAGGCCCCTAACCTATCCACCAATGTTAGTGTGTATCTTACATTTTGAAGCTTTACATTTTGCTCTGTTTTTAATACTTTCTTGTCTGTTTTAGGGTGGAATCTATGTGTTTAAGCTTTTTGACTACTACTCTGCCAGTGGAATGAGTCTCTTGTTCCTTGTATTCTTTGAGTGCATCTCGATATCCTGGTGCTACGGTAAACAGCCTGTTGGTGCTTTTTCCCTAAGCTTTACCCACCCCCAGGAGAATTCATCCTCTCACCTCTGGGTGGATGTGCACGTGCTGGGGGTGGAACTGAAAGTGGCCTTGCTTTCTGGCTTTCTGTGGATACAATCCAGAGTTGGCTTGTGGAAGGTGCTGCTGCCTTTTAAACACCCTACTTAGAGGCCTGAGAGCTGTGAAGGGTTTCAGGAATATTAAAAAGGTGACATTTCATCTCTTTTCCTGTCCCACTCCCTTGGAAAGCTTGCATCCTCAGAGGTGTTGGGTACATATTGCCTCAGGGCTCTTGGGAAACAAAATAATATTTCATTTTTCCAGAAATTCTCTCACTGCAGGGTCCTGCAGGGAGCCAGGCTCCTTGGTCAGTTAGGGCATCATCACCTTGAAATATCCAGAAGCCTGGACTGGCAGTCTCTGGCTGTAAGGATAAATGGGCCTGTGGGATATTGTCACAGAGCATTTTTGACCTCAGGGCTGTGTCAGCTCCTCTGAGGAACTGCTGCCATCATCACTGAGGCACTCCAGCTGCTCCAGAGCTGGAGAACTGAGCCTTCCTGCTGGGTTTTAGTGGGTCTGAGAGGATGGAACAGCATTGGACAGGGGAGAGGCACTGCTGGTGAACCCGGCAAATGGAAAAATACACCAAAATTATCCCAGAAATCACAGAATATTCTGAGCTGGAAGGGACCCAACAAGGAGCTGAAGTGGATGGTCCATACAGGGCTTGAACCACGCCTCGGAATTCTCAGCTCCAGGCTCTGACCATGAAGAAATCAGAGCCATAAAAATGTGACAAACACAGCTTTGGGAAGCTGATGGGGAGCAGCAGCAGCAGCAGGAGGGCCTCTCTGAGTCCACATCCACTTCTGCCCAGGCATGGTGTGCACTGGAAGGAAGCTGGTTAATACTGGGGGTTTTTATGATTGTAAAATATGCCCTAAATTTCCATTCTAATACGACCTAGGGTTGAAATCAATCAAGGGTGTTTCTTACGTCTGACCTTGCCAGGTACAATCTCCTCATTTTGCATGGGAATAAGTTTGGTAGTTTCTATTTAATTAATTATGATGTGGAAGAGTGAGAACAGGTGATTTTTGCTTTTGAGCTTGCACACTTTTTTCCCATCCAGACAGAGGAAAAGTTCTCTTTAGGTCTTTGTAGAGGTTCCAAATATAATTTATGACAATGTCTCTCAGAACCCCTGAGCTTCCAGTCAACTCCATTACCTGATATGTTTCTGTGCTGTTTCTTGTTTCTGTCTCCAGGTGTTAATAGATTTTATGACAACATCCAAGAGATGGTGGGATACAGACCCTGCATCTGGTGGAAACTCTGCTGGTCCTTTTTCACTCCTATCATTGTGGCAGTAAGGAACAAACTTTTATTCTCTGGTTGAAAGGATGTAAATGAGGTGGCCTGGGTGCTGCAGCCCTGTCATTTCCACCCCCACAGGTTCATACTAGTTCTGCCCTTGCTCCTTTTTCAAGGATTTGAGCAATCCCATTGAAGGCGATAAGCAAAAAGCAGTGTCATTAGAGGAAGCTTGGGCCCCAAAAAGAGAAGCCAAGATTTTTATTACACCTCTGGAAATGCTCAAGAGGTTGTTTGGCAGAGTTGGAAAACTGTAAGAAACAAATGTTGACCTTTTTTTTTTTTCCTATTCTACAATAGAATTTAGCAATCTAAAATCTAAATTTTCCACATACACAAAATAATAACATTCTGTAAACTGAATTCCTCCACAGGCACTTCTGGTGACAGAGCAGGTTTGTAAACTTGTGTTCTTCCCTCCTGGGATTCTGTGGCATATGTTCATCATTTTGTACTACGTTGCTGTGGGTTTTCTGCCAAACTCTGCAAGGCATCTGTACTGGAAACCACAGGACAGCCTTTTCCTGATTCTAAACTTTACCCAGTTAATCCCATTCAGTACCTTGTGAAGTAATGAGCAAAGAAATGTAAATTTACTGCACATAC
Organism: Nicator chloris; assembly: GCA_013400495.1. NCBI lineage: Eukaryota > Metazoa > Chordata > Aves > Passeriformes > Pycnonotidae > Nicator > Nicator chloris. The sequence goes on along the minus strand of WAAE01011733.1, from coordinate 53,807 downwards.
ACTGACCCCAGGTGCAATGTAACAAACTATTACACACAAGCCAACATTTCACCAGAGAAAAGCAAATGAGGAGCACTAAAGACACAGAAATGTGCTCACACTGAGGGTTCCTCGAGTCATCCCTTCCCAGACCAAGGCAGGTTTCACTTTGGTAAAAACAAGTGTTCAGGAAGGCATATGAAATACATTTTTGTCGTTGCTGCTATGATAACAGACTACAAGAACTCTCTCTAGACTGAAGAACTCTATTAAAACAAAGGGAACCCTATTTATAGGTTTTCACACAGCTGGACATGATTGGTCCACCAATCACTACTTCATCACTATGATTAGATTATGATCACTAATTATGATCACTAATTAGAATCAACACTTCAGTGTAAACAAGTTCTAGGTGCAAGATTATTTATATTTTTTCATCCCAGTTTTCCCAGGATATTGTTTAGAGAAAAAAATTCTCTCTTGAACAGGCCTCGCTGCTGCCCTAGAGAAGCAGCAGCAGCCCCGGGGGCCAAAATGAAACCCACACACTTCCTTTGAGTGGCACAGGAGGAAGGTGCCCACCATTGTAAAACTGGGCAGATGTGTCAAGTCCTCAGCAGAACGTGCTGCCCAGCCCAGCTCAGAGCAGGGACAAAAATCTGCCTCTGCATCCTCCTCTGGGAACCTGTCCCTCACAAGGCCTCAGCCTGGGATCAGAACGAGCCTCCCTCTCTCCTGGTTCACTTCAGCAGGTTTTCCTGGCTGGTTTAGACGTTTGAGACAGGCCAGGCCAGGAGTTTTTCCTGGGAATAGCCTGTGGAACACATATTGGAGAACATCCCTAAAGCAAGGCGTGGGTGCTGCTGCTCAGTGGCACAGTGTACACGCCCACAGGTATTCCCAGGATCCCTATTTTCCCCAGTAGCCCCCTTCCCTCTGGCTCTGTGCAGGTGATCCAAGGTCTTTGCTGGTACCAGCAGCACACCTGGGTTACCTGAGGTGCAGGTTTCTGTGTGAAAATACAGCGTTAAGGTGAAACATTCATTTTGGTAACAGGCGTCTTGGGAAGCCCCAGAAAAACTCTTGAAGCCAGACCACTCTGGGAATCTCCCCCAAACCCCTCCCTTCTGCTTTTGCAGGGAGTGTTCATCTTCAGTGCTGTGCAGATGACCCCGCTGACCATGGGGAGCTACGTGTTCCCAAAATGGGGCCAGGGCGTTGGCTGGTTCATGGCCCTGTCCTCTATGGTGCTGATACCTGGCTACATGGCATACATGTTCCTAACCCTGAAAGGCTCCCTAAAACAGGTAAGTCTGCCTGGCCCGACCCCCTTGGGGCCTGTGCAATCAAAGGCTGCTGGGCACTTCTTTTCTGCCATCTATTCCCCCCTCAGTCATTTGTTTTTGAGCGGAAAACCACAAAAGCGCCCACCAAAAATGAGAGTGTCTGAGCTACCTGCTGCTGAACACAACTCCCCACGTTCCACGGGGTCCTTGTCTCTGCTCTGGCAGCTGCAGACACTTGGCATTGCAGCTCCTCACACCTAGAAAACAGAGGAGCACTTTGCAAAATATGGAGATTTCTCCTGATTAATGCGAGACACGCGGCCGTGGATCAAGGCAGGGGATGCTCTGGGGAGCTGGAATCAAAATCAGGGACTGATCCACACAGCTCTGGGTTTGCAGGAGTCTGCTCAGTGACCCCGTTCTGCATCTCCCTGATGGCCCCCAAGGCTGGAGCTCCTGCCTTTCACCTGCTCTGAGCCACAGAGCCCTGCTCTGCTGCAGCTGGGAGGGAGGGCATGAAACATCTTGGAAACACTTCCCTTCTGCCTTTATTTACGGGATTTCTGTGAGCAGCCACCTCGTGAAGAACATCAGGGGCTTTTTTCTCACTGCTCTCAGCCTCTCGCTGGTTGCTCATCCCGTTTTTTAAAAGGAGGTAACACTTCCATGGAAGAGAGTCAGGGGTTTTTCAGTTGGTTTTTATTTCAGTCAGTTTTTATTTCAGTCAGTTTTCATTTCAGTCAGTTTTTATTTCAGTCGGTTTTTATTTCAGTCGATTCTGAGGTCCTCAGAGATGTGGTGCTAAAGGAGGGGGAAATATTGACCACGTTAGTGCCCCACACACTGCTCAGCAACCACCTACAGTCACCACACCTCATTTTTTTAATCTGGGTGGATCCTCAGTTTTGCCCCTCCAGCTCCCCCCGTACATCAGAGCCAGTTCTCCAGCCCAAGCACTGAAACACTCTGTGATTGAGGGAACTGAAGACTGTCAGAAGGAATTTGTCAGAACTTCTGGAATGTTCTAAAATCAGCTGACAGAGCCATCTTTGCAAAGGGCTGGATGATCTTAAGCAGAATTGACGAGTGATGCCTCATGAAATGCTCAGATCTTGATCCAAATATTTGTCTTCAGCAAATTTTGAAGGACTCAGTGAGGCTTCAAAGAAGTCTGCAAAAAAAAATCTGGGTTTTGATTTTTTTTTGTTTCCCCCTCTTGCCTTTTCTTAGCTCCTAAATTTTGAATAGATTTCTCTTGGTCTTACGGAAAATTTTAGGTGCAAAAGGAGAACTGTTGTCCAAAAATACAGCTGCTGTTTGGGCAGGGTTGTGTGAGACCACGGTAAAAGTTCCTCATCTCAGCCTTGTTGTGGATTAAGGTCTCATTTTTGAAAGCATTGACAAATGATTGTTAAGTGATGGGAGGAGCCTGCACCAGTGAGAGGCTCTGGGAAGCCAAACTGGGATTTCTTTTGAGATATAAACGTGAGCTGGGCAGAGAGGCTGCAGGAACGGAGGACAAACGGACAAGGAAAGACAGAATAGGAATAAAACACTAAAATGCGAGTGTGTTTCACCTGTTTTATCCTTGGAGGAGCTCTCAGTTCTCCTGGGGAGATGCCCATCCCTCTGGTGTGCAGTGCTGCTGCCCACTGCAGCCCCTGTGCTGGACCGTGGGCTCAGGGCAGAGCCTCTCCCCATTTCCTTTCCCCAGGAAAGCTCCTTGTTGGCATCCAGCATTTGGCACGGGCTTTTTCAGCTCCTCCTGTCACGTTCAGGACAGAGCTGGAATTCTGTTTAGTGGAAGTGGCTCACTGCTGGTCCCTGGGAAGATAGGCAGTTGTAAAGAATTGTCATTAAATATTTAAATTTAAAAAAAAAGAAAAAGGTTAGAAAGAGTTTTTTGGCTGCCTCACATTTATTGTTGTCCTTTGAACAGCGCATCCAAGTGATGATTCAGCCAAGTGAAGACATCACCCACCCTGAGAACGGGCCAGACCAGGCCCAACAGAGCAACTCTGCCAACAAAGAAGCCTACATCTAAATCCTCTCTCGTCCCACTACCGCTCCTCCTCCAGAAAAACAAAAAATACGGTTGAATATGACCACAAATTCACGTCTGAGGATATAATTACCTACCTCTAGTGGAAAAAAAAAAAAAAAATAAAAATACATATTTAAAAAAAAAAAGGAAAAAGAAAAAAGAAAAAAAAGAACAAAAGCAACAAGGTCATCTCCACTCCGAGGGAATCGCCGTGGGTTCGATCCAGCCGTCGCGAGCTCAGATGTTTGACAGTGTTTTTGTGTTCTCCGGCAATCCACAGACTGTTAATGTTTTTATCCTTTCACAATGATAGTTGCATACTTTGGAATTTGTAAATTGATGTGCCAAGACCTTTTTAATCTACCTTTTAGCACGACTATTTGAAGTTTTGTGCTGCTGATTTTTAGTAGTTGATCACTATTTCTTACCGCTGAATCCCAAGACTGTTATTTCTGACTTTGCAGGAGTAAAACTAAGTTTGGAGTTGTTTTGTACAAAAAGAATGGAGTATTTTGTAAACAAGTGATTTCCAGTGCAAAAGTCTGCCCTTAAAATTTGTTCCAGCTGAGGCCATTTGAGGGGGGAAGAGAGTCTTCCTTCGATTAACTGCAGGCACAGCCTTCATAAACATTCCTAGTGCAAAAATTGGGTTGTTTGTGGCCAAACACACTGGCTGTGCTCAGCCTTTCAGGGTGACTTTCAAACAAGGTCATAAATTTCTTTAAAAATACATATCTTGCTTCTTATGTAAAGAAGATATCTTTGTGAATCGGTGTTAGAGGCATGAATATGACTTTTAACTTTTTTAGCAAAGTAATAGCCAAGAGCTCTTAAAGATTCCCAGGAGTAAAATACACAGTATTTGCCATTCAAGCTCAGACTCCCTGAGCTTTTATCACGCTGTTATCACTCTACTATTATTGCATTGCCACCAAAATAGGAACCAAAACAACGGCTTAAAGATCGAAGCTCCTCCTTGTAAGTTCCAATTTCGGGTTCGATTGAACCTGCTCCAGAACTTCAGCAGTTCCCAATCTCAACCTCCGCACGGCCAGCCCTTGGAGAGCAGTGGATTTCCATTTCCAGGGGCTGGCTGGTGCTGAGGGCACGAGGGAGAGCTCTTTGATCCCCATGTAGTCCTGCTGCGGGCTCTGCCACACGGCCAGAGAGCCCGGCCAGCCCCTGGAAGTTTTCCCCGTGCGGGGAATGCAGCGGGAGCCCCGGTTGGCATTTCTCGTTTGGCAGCTATAAGACAGGCACGGAGGCTTTTTTTGGGAGGGTGATGTTTGATTGTAAATGACTGTGACAGAACTGTGCAATGAAAACATGCTGTTCAGCAAACTCTTTTGTGCACCGTACAATGTTAGATAGCACAATTTATGTAGAACTACTACGTGAAAAACAAAAAAAAAACATGTTACCTGTGAATGTTGGGTTTTTCGTTGTTCTCGTCTGAAGGTGACAAACATGTTCTTGCAATAAGGTATTATTCTCAGAATGTCAAGCACATTATGTAGAAATAATATATATATATAATACACATGTATTTCAGACTACATCCTAAACTCTCAGAGTATGTTGGGTAGGTTCTAAACTGTTTCATACCTAGGTCAAATGTAAAATACTATGAGATCTAAGCTCCATCCTAAACGGCCATAGCTGAGATGCAAACGTCCTGTAAGTCTTTGGGATTTAGAGGAACCCCTACATCCTACACAGACACCACACATGACACATCATACTCGTGAACTTCATTAGACTAAGGATAAAAACTCCAACTTTCTCTTTATTGTTTAATGTAACCGAGTCCCATGTTGTTCTAAGAAAAATGCAGTATTTAATGTTTGATTGTAAACAATTATGACAGATGTTTGACAGACCTGCTCTTTAGCAAAAAGCTGTACAAACGTTATCACATAGCACAAGCTAGTGTTGTAGAACTACTGTGTGTAAACTGTGAATAGCTGTATCTTTTTTGTAGTACTTGCCCTGAAAAAGAAAGATTATTGTATGATCATATATGCTTTTTGCAATAAGGAAATATCCAACACCAAGCAAATCTATCTCTATATAAAAATATATATGTAATATATACATATTCAAAAATATATACAGAGCCTGTTTAAAAGAGTACAGTATTATTTAGTAAATTGCAACCTGTTCTATGGACCAAATGTAAAATATTTATAAATTAAGATGCATTTTAAATGTCTATAAACGGTGTCATAATTAAAGCACGATCGTTATGTAAGTTTCCAAGAGTTTAGAGGAAAAAGAATAAAGGTTATATTATACATTAAATTCGGAATTTTGCAGTCTTTCATTGGACAAACCCGATCTGTGCTATTTTCAAGTGCCAAATGTGTCATTTGTATAAAAACATCCTTTAAATACCAAAACGCTGTATCCCACTTGTGATGTGTATAATTAAGCCACGCTCTTCCTACGATGTAATTAGTATGTGCATACATTACGCAGGGAGCTTAAGAGGTGACAGTTAATAGCCCTTCCTGGCATCCTGCTGCTTTCGTTCTCCTGCGGGAAGATGGCAGAGCGAGCTCCGGGAGAAGCAAAAACAATGGATTTTGGAACGCTTTGGACGGTTCCTCGGGCGCACTCCTGCTGCTGCTTTGGGGTGTGAGCCGCAGCACCTCCCTGATTTTGGGGCCATCCCAATGCTGGACACTCCAGAGGCAGATGATCCATGGCTCCAAAAGCTCCGTGCTCCCGTCTCAGCTGCCCTGGCAGGGTGGGAAGATGCGGGCGAGACGCGGAGAAGAAGTCGCGGCGCAGCTGCAACGCCGCTCCTAGGCTCGGGATTTAATTATCTGCCTGCAAAATTGGAGCAGGACTTCATGCTGGGGAAGAGCCTGAGCAATTTAGAGGACCTGATTAGAATGGAAAATGCTCCTGAGAGAGGCGTCTGGAATCATAGACGTCAACCGCCAAGTGCTGGCCTTCGGGAGAAGCGCACGGCGTGGCGCGGCGGGGAGGGAAGGTCCCGGATTGTTCTGGAAAAGGGAAAGCAGCAATTTTGGGAATACAGGGGGAAATGAGAGGGAAACGGGAAAGGAAGAGGCTGAGGGCTGTCATTGCTGGCTGGGGGTGCTGGGAGAGCAGCGGGGCAGCAGGGGCTGAGGAGCAGGAAGCTACTTGGAGGATATTGCGTTAGTGCTGTGATATTTCCATGTTCTCCTGGAGGAATTTGCTCTTGCCGTGCTGCAGAGATCCCAACAGCAATTCAACAAGAAAAATGCAAATAAGGTCACTTCTCCCCTACAGGACTGCAGGATGCCCTGGGAGAAATCCATGTCCTTGCTTGTCTATTAGTTCAGCTACATGTGCTTTTATTCTAAAATAACAGTGTTGCTTTTGGGGGTTTTTCGTTTGTTTTAAGCCTGATTATTTCTGTTTTGTTCTGCCCAGGCCACAATAGCATTACAATTAACTATTGGAACAGCTCAGTCCCCACTGCTGGCTGGTTCTCGTGGGCTGGAACCCAAAGGCAGGGTGATCCCACGGCACAGGGCGGCAGCTCCTGCTGCCAACACCCTCCCTGGGCACAACCCCGCAGGCAGCAGCAAAAGGGGCTGCTCTGAAGCATTGGACATCCACCTCTTGATCCCTTTCCCTCCAGGATGGATTTGCTCCGCTCCCAGGAAGAGCAGCCCGTGAGATGTTGCACAGGACCGACAGACACCCAGGGACAGACAGGCAAGGGAGCGGCAACGCCAAATCCTCCCTGCCAGTGACCTGAAGGGATCAGCTCAGAGCTGCAGCAGCTGCCAGCCCCTGCTCGGCTCTGCCAAAGCACCACACTTACCCACTCTCACTGCTCAGGAGGGAAGGCAGCAGCCTTTACATCCTAAAGGCTCCTTTTACTCCCCCCTCACTCTTCTTTCCCAGCTTCTTGCCCTGCTCGGGGTGTTTAAAATAAACCCAGCAAAAATGAAGTGGGAGGAAGGGGTTTACCCACATACCATTTTTTTTTTCTGTGATCTAAATTACTTCCTCTCTTCTTCCTGTGAAGTTAAAAAAGTAAAAAAAAATAAAAAAATAAAAAAATAAAAAAATACTAAAGCACAAATGGGGTAAAGTGAAATAAAATATTCATCCCTCCACAGAGCTTGGTATTCTTAAGAAGCTGATCCAAGTATTGCCACTTCTCATTCCTGCCTTTACAGATTGAGGACAGTCAATAATTACATCACCCTTTTCCTGCTGACAGTTGATGGAGAATGGGAAAATGTCCTCTGTTTTCACAGAAATCCCATTAACTTTTGGAGTTTTGTCGTTGTGGTTTGTTCTTCCTTCTGACCACACACTACACCGGCACTCTCATTCTGCATTTGGCATTATTTTTAAAAGGTATTGATTGGTGGGAGAGAATTTTTAGCCTATTTACAGGAGCCTGGAGTGACAGGACACAGGGAATGACACTGGCAGGATATTGGGAAGGAATTCCAGCCCTGGCACAGGGTGCCCAGAGAAGCTGTGGCTGCCCCTGGATCCCTGGCAGTGTCCAAGGCCAGGTGGGGCAGCTTGGCGTAGTGGAAGGTGTCTCTGCCCATGGGATGGTCTTTAAGGTCCCTTCCAACCCAAACCATCCTGTGATTCCAGGATTCCATGATTTTGCAGCTTCGGATCTGATCCCTTTTCCCCCCAGGTTCGTGAACGGTCTCACACTCAACTCAGTGGCAAATCCTGAGTGATTGTTTTGGAATCTCAAGCAGGCTGAAGTAATCCTGTGAGTTATTTGTGAGTCATAAGAACATGCTGGTGCTAAATGTGTCCAGCAGTGCCTAAGAGAAGGACAGGACGGATCAGGCACTGTCACCAGGACAAAAATTAATGTGGTTTGCCAGCAATGGTGCTTCAGTCAGGCTGCAAGAGCTGCCTGCCGTGCCTTTGGGGATCAGCAGCTGAGAGGTGGCTACAAACAAAGTAACAGAGGGTAGAAAACAGCCAAAATGTGCGTGTTCAATTGGAGTCTGGAGTTTCCTCTGCACTTTACCAAACCAGAAAGTCACCAGTGCTGGAAGGGGAATAAAACTGAACGGAACGAGTCGCTGCCTCATTCCCTTACATCATGCAGTTCCTGTTCCTTGCAATCATTCTAAAGCAACCTGGGAACGTCTACAAATGTTTAACATGAACAAAGAAGCCTTGGAGGCTCGGTTTAGTCTAGGAAAAGGTTCCCCAGGCCCCACTGGCCCTATCATTTACTGGCCACACCACGTGCAGACACAGAGCTGCCGTGGCATCCCAGTGCTCCCAGTGGATGGAAAGTCACCACAAGTTAACTACAGCTCCTGCAGGGCAGTGACCCTGGTAAAACCCTAACCAGACCCACAAAGAGCAGTTCCCCAGCCCTGGCTGTGCCTGAGGAGCTGCTGTTCCAGGCCAGATGCCCAAAGATCAGCTGCAGCTCCTGCTGCCGGGGCTCAACCCCTGGGCAGGTCCCGCAGGGCTCCTCCAAAGCTCCACGGCCAAAAATTGTGTCCCAACACAGGAGCAGGCAGCCACTAAACATCACCTGGTGGATATAAAGCTGTTTGGTCCTGCAGGAAGGGCACCAGCTTCCTGCTGAGGAGCGCTTTGATGAAGATCCCCCATGAGTAAAACAAGAAATCTCTCTCTGAATATAAGCCAGAGCGTCAGGTTGTGTCAGGGAATTATTTCTAGGTCATTTCAGTTCACTGCACTGCACTGCAAACTCTTCACTGAATGAATGACCAAAATAATTAATCAAAACACTGGGGAGAAACACCAACTCACACTGCAGGCAACAAACTTTGCCTGAACGTGACAGAGCTCAGCGTTTTTAACCTGCTCTTTCCCAGCTGTCACACAGCAGCAGCACACGACCTTTCCTGCTGATTTCCCCCCGATCCAGCCTCCTTCCGAGGGGCTGAGGGTGACCTTTCCCAGCCTGCTTCCTCCTGTTTCGAGCACCCTGTATCGTGACAGAACTTGCCTGTCAGGATCTGCTTCAAGCCTACAGATTTAGACTTGGATGGGCATTAAAAACCATTCTGCCTCGCTCCTCCCGGGGTACTGAGGGGAAATGAGTTCCAGGCCACTTCCCACTGCAGGCACTGAGCTCCCAGCAGCTGCTCCCAGCCACCCAGCAGGTCCTCCAGCCCAGCTGGGATAAGAAAATGCAAGCTGGGAAGGAGCCAGAGAAGGGATATTTGTTCTTGCCCAGCTCAACCTTCACTGTTCTAACTTTTTGTGGAGAAATTCCTCCTGATGTCCAGCCTGGCACAACCTGAGGCCATTCCCTCTCCTGGAGCCCCCCTGGCTGCTGCCTCCAGTTGTGCAGAACCAAAAAGGTCCCCCTGAGCCTCCTTTTCTCCAGGCTGAGCCCCTTTCCCAGCTCCCCCAGCCCCTCACAGGACTTGCTCTCCTTACACACTATTTTATGCGACTGCTGTTGGGGTTTTGAGGGGAAAAAATACATAGATGTGAATGTCTGCAATTAAATAATAAAATGCCAGCTTATAAGCAAATGGCACAACAAAACAAGTCTGGAGAACATGAAGGAACCAACCCACTGCCTTTTGCTGGTGGAGAAGGGGAATTTTGCTCTGCTCCATCACTCAAAGACATTGAAGTGTCAGCATGAAACATTGTGTGTGTCACTTTTATGCTTCTCACTTTCACAGAAAACTCGCTCAAATATGCTCAGAGAAGTTTTTTCCTTTGTTCTTGACATGCTCTGCATTACTTACCATCCAATATTTAATGATCTCTTGTGGGTTTGGCTCATCTTTTTCCTTTGTGAGCCACACTCCTCTCCAGGGGCTTCTGGCACTCCTGTTTTGTACTTCCACGTTCTGCTTTGATTTTTCTTTATCTCATGAACCTTGATTCTCCAAGATTATGAAACTGGGACTCGTGGCTGGAGGGTTATTTTTATTTACTGCTAGCTTTTCAGGAAAGGTTTCATTCCAAACTCTCCAAGAGAAGTCAGTGCTGTAGGAGTAGCCTCATTAGCAGCTTTCATTAGCACAAAAATGCAAACGAGAACAGCACCAGCACACCGCTGTCCAAGTGTTGGAAATCCCCATTTTCCCCAAGGAGCACTCCCTGCTCCAACCTTTTCATTGTCTCTTTTTTTTAGCATTTCACCACTCCTGCAAAGGCCACTTTTCCCTCTCCACCCCTGTGCAGAATTCCCCTGGCAAGGGGGGGTCAGAAATATCCCGTTCCCATTCCCATTCCCGTTCCCATTCCCTCTGGGTGATCCCAGCTGCCAGGATCCATCCCAGGATACATGTGGCAGCATCTCCCGGGGCCTGGAGTCAGCACAGGGAGGCAGGGAGCAGGCCAGGGCCCACGGTACATTAACCAGGGAAGTTGGGGAGTGTAAAACTCACTGGGCTGTCAGAACGATGTTCCCGCGCCGCTTGCGCAGCCCAGCTTTTTGTCAGGGCCAGTACAAATGCCACAACTGCCTAAGCCTTCAAACCAGCCAGGGACATTCTTTTAGGGTCTGATGGGAGCCAAGGGAGGCAAAAGGGGAGGCAAATTCCTCTCCCTTGGAGTCCCTGGTGAGTCCATCCGCGAAGAGCTGGGCAGGCTCCTCTCCTGCATCCCAGGGACCAGCAGCCTCAGCCCGGACAGAGAGCACAACTCCCCACTGAAACTCACCCCATCCACACCTCCTGGCCAGACACTGCCCTCCCAGTGCCCTGGGAACATCCTGACGGATTTTAAAGGCTGGCAAAGTGCAGGTTGTATGATTCCAGCAGAGCTCCATCAGCTGCCTTTTAACTTCCCCACCACTCGTAAGGTCGTCGTCTTTATCTGCTCAAAGATAAAGATTTCCTGGCCTTATTTCCTTATTTCCTTATTTCCCACTGCCACGGGAGCAGCCCAGGGGTCTTGGCTAAGCCAAGCTCTCATTCCTTCAACTAACACAAACCCAGAGCCAGGAGCAGGACTTGGTGTTTTCCCTCAGCTTTCAGGGCAGGGCAGAAGGGTCCTTCCCCAAGCTCTGCGTGTCTGTGAGAAACAGAAAAGCAAACAAACCCAAATTCTGCCCTGAGCATGCACCCCCATGGCATGGGGACATCCCAGTCTGGGCAAGGACAGGTTCAGGTGACGTTCCCACCAACTGCATGTCAATGGACAAGGGAAGAGAAGCCTCAACACAGAAGGTGCTCAGCATCTTCTAAAAAATAAACCCCGCCAGGTCCAGCTTCCTGTGCTGTTTTCCACAGGGATCTTCTCCAGAGCTTTGAATCTTGTTGTTTCAGACAAGAAATCATCTTCACACACAGCCCTCCACGGAATGTCGTTAAATCCACAGGATTTATGCCACCTGTATGTGGCAAACAGTATCACTGCCCACCTCCCACACTCCAGGGAATGTCCTTCCCACAGACATCACTGGTGGCTGTGATGGCTCAAATCAGCTCCTTTTTCCTTCCAGCACTCTGAAAGGAGCATCAGGTTTTTCTGCAAAAGCAGCTATTTACCCACTCAAACTGTCTGGGAGACTTGAGCAAAAAGGCACTGATGCCTTAGGATTTTAGCTTTTATATTTTTCATTTATTTGTGCTCCTGCAGTTCTTTAGTGCAGAACCCCAAACTGCACACACAGTGGGAGCTGCTGCTCCCCCATTTGGGGCAGACACAACAATTCCTCTCCAGGCCTGGCAGTCAAGGAGCCCTCACTGCCTCAGGCTGAGAGATGGAAACAAAAGTGACTTGGGGACAGCAAACTTGGGGTAAATGACTTCATTACCTGCAGCTGTCATTGGGAGATGAACCCCCAATGTGCAAATGGCCCAAAGTGATCAAAGTGTCAAACCCGTGAGCTGTTGTCCATTTTTGGGTGCAGCCCCTGGGGGCTTTGTGTGCCCAAAATGTACCTGCAGGGCCTTCAATAAACAGAACTGCTTTTTATTCCCTTAGTTCTGTCTGGCCTCTGGTTTTAGGTAGCCCCAGAGAAGGCATCAGCACCAAAACCTGGCCCCCAAATTCAGTAATGAATTGTGACTCTGCAGCCTGATTATTTTACACGCATGCAAAACAAAACTGCTTTAGGAGCTGCTGGGCTGATTTTTAACCTGGAGGCAGCTGCTGGCCTTAAGGGGCTGCAAGGAGCTGATTCTAGAGCAATAAGCATTTCCTCATGACACACTGACGAGACAGATCTTTATGGTTCTCCTTCCTAAGGCTCTCCAGACCCACATTTGCCTCAGAAGGCCAAGCATCAATGCCAAAAACTCAGGGAGAACTGTGGCTGTGTTTATGGGATGAGGTTCTCAACACCTTCCCCACCACGGGTGGAAAAGTTGGGGTCTGGCCTTTGGAAAAAAGAACAAAGGAGTGACCTGTTTTCCTTCTCCCAGGGCTGAGCACATCCCCTAGGCAGCTCGATGGAAGTTGTAATTATTCCAGGGCTAAGAATGGCAGCATTTATGATTAAAAATGAAAGCCAGTTTGATGCAGAAGAATGGGTATTAGATCACTTTGTACTTCTCACTAATTATTACATCATGAAGGGCTGGTTTTATTTTTTAAGGGAGTCAAAACTACAAAGATTTCCTTATGCAAATATTTCCTAACACTTCAGGAATTAATTAGAACAAAAATATTTTGAATAAATTATTGCAGATGACATACTTTTCTTAAAGATTTATTCATAGCTAAAAAGAACCTTTACTTCCTTTTCCCTTAAAGAATCACAGATAAACATGCTTTTGATACATGTCCTCATTTCAAGTTAAAAATTACTTCCACAAAATCAAATTGTTCAGGTATTTATTAGGATGGGCTGTGCCCAGAGAGGTGGTGGAGTCATCATCCCTGGAAATGTAAAAAAATTAAGTATATGAGGCACTTTGCACCACGGTGGTGTTGGTTTGAAGGTTCTTGGAGGTCTTTTTTAACCATAATGATTTTCTGATTTTCCTCTCTGCTTAGTAAAGAGGAGAATTATGAAACTGTTAATTTAAAAAGTATATTTTTAATTCCAAGAACTTTCTAACAGAGCACCACATCCTTCTGGGATACAGAACGTCTCAGAGGAAAAATGCAGCCACGGAGTGCAGAGAGGGAGGCAGGGCTGAATTTAGGAGCTTGTAAAAAACCCTTTTCTCTTGAAACCTGGAAAATGTCGCCTGTGCTAAACAGGGAGCAGGAATTCCAGTGGGCCCCCATCCAGAATTCCCCCCTCTCAGGGTAAGGGTGTTTTCTGTGCTCAATGCAGAGGATCTGCTGTGTGGGCAGGTGATGACAGCAGGATCCAAACACAGGGGAGCTCTTCCAAAGCCCCTTGAGAAACAGAAAATAGGGGAGGAGGAAGAAAATCTGCTCCAGGATCCTCCTGGCTGGTGACAACTCTGAAATGTTACTCATTGCTATAAACAACCTCTTCCTTGAGACCAGGCCATGTGGTCTGGGCTTCTCTGGGTTGATTTGTGAAGAATTAAAGCTTGCCTTGGATGTTTTCTCAATCCCTCTTCCCACGTGCAGATTTTTCTTCCCTTGTGCAGACTTTTCACAGGGTTTGCCTCTAACGAGTTCAGTTTGGGCATCTTTAGGAGTTTGGAGCTCCTTGTTAGAAAACCTACCCTGATGGATGCTGTCCAAGTGGTGACAGCCCTAAAAACATCTGCACAAAAGAGGAGTGTGAGGGGTGTGTGCAGGAGAGCTCTGTTTGTCCAAAAACCCTGATTTAAAAGGGAATTGGGAACACACACTGGAAGCTGGCCTGTGTAAAACATGATCATCTTCACCAGCAGGAAGAGGCCTCAGGAACTGGAATTTTGGGGCATTTTCTGTGTCAGTACCAAGCCATCAGTTTCATGCAGGGTTTGCAGAACCTCAGGGCTGCTCAGTCTGAACTTCTCCTGACCTGCCCACAGCTTTGTTTGACTTGGTTTAGCTGTGACAGCAATTCCTCCAAAGGACCAGTTATCTATGGACAATCTGGCTTATTTTTGTTATCTTGGTGTGCTACAAACATAGTTTTATAGTCACAGCAGTAATTCTATGTGAAATAGGGCTTTTTAATGACTGTAATGCAAAGATAAAATGCAGAGAAACACAGGCCTGGTGCAGCAGTGAGAACTGGAGCCACGGGAGGAGGAATACACGTGTGGGATGGTAAAATCTGGGGCACAAGGGACCTCCAAGGCAACAAACAGCTCATCAATATCGAGAAACGCAGGCTTAGAGAGGGACACAACAAAGAAATGTTATTTCAAATATGTGAAAGGCACACGTACAGTAAATTCAGATGAATTGTGGAGCTGCAGTTCAGGAAAGAAGGAAAATAAAAACGTAAAAGCACGTTAGCAAACGTGAAAAATGACCACAAATTAATCCCAGAGTGAAGTAGAAGAAATCCTCACCTCCATCTGGGCTGCTGCTGACCCTTGAATGAGATCATTGGGGTTCCAATTGTACCAGCAGCACACTCTGGGCTGCATATCCAAGGTATGGATCCCATTTACCCATCAGCAGGATTGACAGTGCAGCTGCAGAGCAAGGCCAGCACTCCAGAGGTGTTGTATTCCCTGGGGAATTCTGCCCTGGGCCCCTCCCCAGCTCACAGCAGAGCACGGGCACCCCAACACGTCCCTGCCTGAAGGACAGGGAAAAATCCCTCTGCTCAAAGTGCAGTGAGCAAAGGGCCAGAGCATCCCTTCCCAAGGGAAAATGAAGGGTGCCTGGAACTTGTTCTTTCAAAAGGGATCATGGCTCTAAACAGGATTAAAGTTCAGAATTAATCTGGGGGGTAGGGATTTAGGAAAACAGAGATTTTTTCACGTATCTGCAGAAGCTGAGTGGATCCATTTCCCACAGAGTGTGTGCAACCAGCCCCTGCAGCAGCACGACTGACTTCATTAGTCTGTCTCAGAGCCTTCTCGTTTTGCTACCAATTAAGATAATCACCCTGTCATATGAGCTTTGCAGCTGGGACAAATTGGAGGTCTTGGGAAGCAGCTGGAGATGAAAACCAAACCCCACAAAAGCCTCCTTGGTGTGTGTGCCTCCATCAGTTGTGTCCTGGAGTGGAAAACAAGTCCAAAAGGTGAACAATTTCCATTTGCTCCTCATTTCTCCTTGCTACAGGCAGTGGCACTCACCCTGAGCTCCTCAGGGGAGCAGGGAATTGTGCTTTGCCCATCAGATATTTTCTGGGATATTCAGATATTTTCTCTGTCAGTCCTGCCTCAGCTCCCCCAGCCCTTTCTGCCTTGCTGAGAGCAGGTCCTGGGAACAGCCCCAGCAGCACTTCTGGACTTTGGGATTTGAGAGATTTAAAGGCATTTCCCACAAGATTTTTGGGCAGCTTTTCTCAGATGCACAAGATGAAAGTCACAATCTGTGTGGAGAGCAGGGAGGGAAATGGAAAACACCAGTTCCTCTCCCAGAAAACACCACTTGTTCTATAAACCTGTTCAACAGTATTTTTGTGGTGGCAACAGCTTCACTCCCCCCTGAAACTGCTGACGTGACAAATTCCAATAATTTCCCCCTATCTGTAATAAATCTTGGCTTGACATTCACATTCTTACACAGGAAGGCACAGATTGCTTCGAAATGTTGATGAACTCTATGAAAAGCTGAAAAATGTCAACTCCTAATAAAACACAAGTCAAGCAAGGGAAGTCTGAGACTCTTCTGGTTCCCCCCCTGCTATTCCCTGTAACTTGCAGCAATTTCCCGTGGAAGATCTCAGTTTCTGGTGACCTGATGCAAGGGCACAGAAAGGAAACCACGTGGCTCTGCAGACTTTGTCCACATTCCACTGTTTTTATGCTCAACATTCATTTATTTCACTTCTATTTCCCAATGTTTGGAAATATTTGCCCATGCCAAAATGCATTTCCACTGCGGCCAGTGGAAGCCAGACTGTGGAATAAAGTTCCTGGAAAATAACTTCACAAAGCACCATGTGGCACCTGCAGCTCCGGTCCCAGGGCCTGTTTGAAAGGATTTTTCCCTTTGCCCACATCAGACAGGCCGTGTTTGCTCATCCAGGGCAGCCAAAGTGGGGAAAACCCATTTATTTTCTGCTGGGGTTGCTGCTCTGCAAAGGCCCAACACCAGAATTCTGCCTCGCTCTCAGCTGTGGGCTTGCTCCTGCCCAGGCAACTCCGCAGAGTTCAGCACAAGTTCAGGGTTCCTCATCACCAGGGTTTGTCTGGATGATGGAAGGAAAATAATTCGGTTGTTTCATAGAACCTCAGC
Organism: Nicator chloris; assembly: GCA_013400495.1. Classification (NCBI taxonomy): domain Eukaryota; kingdom Metazoa; phylum Chordata; class Aves; order Passeriformes; family Pycnonotidae; genus Nicator; species Nicator chloris. Next base: position 37,277 of record WAAE01011733.1, on the reverse strand, counting down.
AGAGCAGAGACCATGGAGACAAACATTAAATGGCACAAGCTTTGGAACTAAAGTGAAATTTCCTAAGATGTGCCCAGAAAGCTCCAGGAGAAGATGGAAACTGCCCACCTGACTCTGAGGGATGATAAACTCCAGGATGCTGGGATCAGGCAGCCACATGTGGAATTTATGAAACCTTCTGATCTTCAGCTTGTGCTCATGTCTTTGATTTTAAACCAAATTGTCCTATTTTTCCTGGCAGCCCTTTTGTTTTGGGTAGAAACCTTGATATGGCAACGTGACGTGTATTTAAAATAAATAAATGGCAGATTTAATTAATCCAAGATAGGTTTATGAAGAGAGCAGATCACGCTTTTTAGCTCTTATTGTTTGATCAGCCAACTTAATCTCAAAGAACTACACTTGCAGCTTCTTACTGCATCTCCTTTCATCTTTCCTTTTTTATTATTTTTAATCACAAGCCTTTTGTGGTTTATAACCTCTTCTGCTAAGTAAATCATAACTACTTTGAAGAGTAATTTCAGATATTTCCTTACAATCTTTTCTCCCCCTGTTCCCATTTTGCTGCCGATTTCCTCCTCCACGTCTCGGCAAAATCCAAAATGCAGCGACAGAAATTTTTCGTTGTCATGAAAGAATATTTTTCAGAAAGCCTTTCAGAGGAAAATCTAAGTGTTCTTCACCTTCCAAGCCTTCTGGCGTGGAGCTGACATCACACACACGAGGTTGTTCACTCAGACGAGCCTCCAAGCAATCCAGCAGCGTCGCCAGCAAAGATTAAGGACACGCCAAGGTCAAAAGAAAGGAAAGAAAACCCAAATAAAATAGTACCACCAAGGCACGCTCTGTTAAAGCATTTAACTGCAGACAAACAATCCCAAAACCTGGAGAAAAATGAGATCTATCTGGATAGTCTCGGATTCAGGATGCCCTCTGAGAAAAAATTTTGGTGCTTAATTATTTAAACTGCAAAAGGCAGTTTAGATAAAGCAGAGTATGACATCACTCAGCTAAATCCTATAATGATATCAACTTCAACTTTAACAGCAACTGTATTTAACAGAGCACGCTGGGGATTAAAGTGATTTACTGGAGCTACTTCTGCAAATACACTGCCTGAGTTTAAATCTAAATTGTTTATATGTAAATCTGGTGGGAAAAAAAATCTTAACAAGCGAGGTTTGCAACTCGAGACGTTCATGAAATTGGATGTCACGTTACAGCTTTTAGCTGGCCCAGAGTTAATGGCTCTGTGCCCTTCTGCAGGTGCTGCTGCCTGGTTTTGTGTTGGGGTAACGGGCTTGGAACAGGAATCTCTCAGATGGAAAAGAGAAACACTCAGGTAAAGCCCTCCAGGAATGGCAGCTGGGTACAACCAGCCTTTGCTCCCTTTGATGCCTTAGGATTTTAGCTTTTGTATTTTTCAAATCCTGTACTGCATTAGGGCATAGCTGAACTCCATATAAAACTCTAAACTCCATATAAACTGTTAGTTACTGTCTTCAGGTTTTGGTCACACACGGCAATCCCTCAGGGCCTGGAACTCAAGGACCCCTCACTGCCTCAGGCCCCCAAAAGTCTCCACAACAGTGAATGGGGAGGAGCAAACTGGGGGTAACTGACTTCATTCCCTGCAGCTGGAATTGCAGCATTAACCCCTGACATGTCACTGGACCAAAGTCACAATGGTCTGTAAAACTGGTGCCCACTGTCCGTGCTGGGTGCAGCCCCTGGGAGGCTCTGAGGGCCCAAGGTGTGCCTGGTGCAGGCCTTTGATAAATCCCCCTGGATTCTCTGAGCCTTGCCCAGCCTCTGCTCCAGGGAACCACCCCGAGCCATCACATTCTGCACACAAATCCTTGCTTCCCAAAACTCCAGCCCTGCCTGAGCTCAGGGCTCCAAGGCAGGCAGTGAACCCCAAGTGCCAGCCCAAAGTCTGGGCAGTCCCTGTCCCTGTCCACCTCCCTCTCCTCTGCCCTCCCTCCCTCTCAAACGTCTGTTTGGTCTCCTAAATCCTCCAATTGCACCAAAATTCCAGGCAAGAACCCAACACCACTGGCAATTCCCCTTGGCAATTCCCAAATGGAATGGTTCCCACCAGTGAGAATTCCCTGGTTTTAAAAACCAGTCTGTAGGGAAGAGCTGTGTGAGGGAGGGGGGAAATGCCTTGGCTTTGGCTCCTGCTGAGATGCTGCCCTGCTGCTCTCCCTGGAAAAAGGGAAGGCTTTGGAGTGGAAGGAGATTCTCATCCCCCACCCTTCTCCTGTCCACTCCTCCAGCACCAAAGCAAAGCTCAGGCTGCCTCCAAACAACCTAAATTTAGAGAGCAGCAGATCATCATCCTAATGTTCCCTTCCCTGCAGTTGCTGGGCATGGTCTAAAGTGTTAGAATTCCAGTTCCCTCCCTGCTCCACACACAAAACCTCCCAAAAATCCAATGCAGGCAGCTCCAGCAGTTGTCTTCGCAGGATGTGGAGTTCTGTACAAAATTACATCCTCTGAAACGTTTTAGTGTGGATTTTGCCCTGTTTTGGGGTGACCCACCCCAACACAGGCACTGGTCTCTCTGTGGAGAGCCCTTCCAAGCTTCTCCCAAAGGGCAGCACAGGCCTTTCCACACATGAAGACAAATTCCAGCCCTGGAAGGATGTGGAGCTGCTGCAGAGAGCCCAGAGGAGGCTCCAGGGGGATCAGAGGGATGGAGCAGCTCTGCTGGCAGGAAAGGCTGGCACAGCTGGGATTGCTCACCTGGACAGGAGAGGCTTTGGGCTGAGCTCAGGGTGGCCTTGCAGGGCCTGGAGGGGCTGCAGGAAAGATGGAGAGGGATGGTTTACAAGTGCCAGGACACAGGGAGTGGCTCCCACTGCCAGAGGGCAGGGCTGGGTGGGATATTAGGAAAAAAATTCTTCCCTGTGAGGATGTTGAGGCCCTGGCACAGGGTGCCCAGAGCAGCTGTGGCTGCCCCTGGATCCCTGGCAGTGTCCCAGGCCAGGTTGGACATTGGGGCTGGGAGCAGCCTGGGACAGAGGGAGGTGTCCCTGCCATGGCTGGGGTGGCACTGGGTGAGCTTTGAGGTCCCTCCCAAGCCAAACCATCCTGTGATTCCATGAAAATAACGTGCAGCTCCTCTGCGCAATTGCAGGACTATTCCAGACTCCGTGGAAGAAAAGAAAATATTTATTCTGACATTTCCTAGCAGGCAAAGAAGAAGTGGGGCTGGTGCCACTGGGGAAGTGTTTGATCTCAGCATTAGGCCCTCCTGCTTCATGCCCAGCCAGAGCTAGTTGTTAATCTGCTCAGTGCTCCCTCCCAAGCTCTGTCAGCACCAAGTGTCCTGCACGCAAATAAATATTCTGGGCAGCCTCTCCTCCCACCTCCTGTTCCTGCCTCTCGCAGGAGAGCACCTGAATTTCAGCTCCTGCATTCCAAAAAGACAAGAATTTCAAACAGCTGTGCTTCATGGACTCGCTGCCCATGGAGCCTGCTGGGAAAAATCCATTTTATGGCTCTTTCTGCAGAGTTTTTCAGGCAACCAGTGATGTTCTGTGCAATCAGAGGCCAACTTAAACTTGCTATTTCTGCTTACACTTGCAGAATGAAAGCTGAAGTAAGGGGAATTTTATGCTTTGAGTGTGGTTTGGATGGTCTCACCTGTGATTCTACAGTTGAAATTATCTGACAATAAAGAGCCTGGAACAGGTACTTTCCCTGGCTTTCCTCTTAAAATTCCCAAGGGGTGAGCCAGGTTTTTGCTGTGCCCACAGAATCTGGCAGGGTGACACAGCACCCCTCTTTTTGACACAAACCAGAGAGAGTGATGAAGATAATTCCATGAAATCCAGACCCCCAGTCCTGACTCTTAATATGGGATTTGTTAGCCAGGTCCATCTCCTCTAACCCCTGAGAACAACATCCCACTTCTTGGTGGGAGGAATCTCCTTCCTTTGTTACCCCAATTCATCCCAGACTTCGCAGAGTTCAGCCCAAGCAACTTAACCTTTTCCATTCCAGCAACCAGAATTTCCTCCAGTGCATTCTCGCATTTTATTCACTCTGGGAACCCTACATTTTTATGATTTCCAGATGCCCAGCCTCTTATCACAGCAATTCATCGGCTGGGTGCATCCTGCTTAGAGAGAGAAGTCTCTTGTTCGGGGAAAGAGATGCAGAAGAAAAGAGCTTCAGCAAAAATTTCCTGCCTCCGTCCTAAAAGGAGCAATAAGGGCCACATCTATTCCCTCTCCTTTCTCTTCCCCTGCTGCTGTTTCCCTGCACAGGTTGCTCCCCTCCAGTTGCCAGGCAACATGCCTGTCTCACATGCTCTGCATCCCCAAAAAATTTAAAAAAAAAAAGGGAAAAAAAAAGATCCTGCGGGGGCAAAATTCTGCTGACAAGTCGGGAGCGTAAACTTTTTGCTGTGCTGCCTCCCCGCTCTGCCACGCTCAGTGCCTTTCACAGCACATTAAATCTCACCTCTGCTCTCTCCAGAGCAGCACAGACCTCGGGAAACCGGAGCACACTCAGGATGGGCTCGGAAAAAAACCCCAGAGAGGAGAGAGTTCCGAGTTCGGATCCCTTCCTGCTGCGAGTGCCGAAATTCCCTGTGAAGGAACGGCTCCCACAGGATGCTGCTGCCACAATAAATCCTGCACGTGCCACGCTAATCTAGGACAGGTCATAGACACAGAGCTTTGTGTATTCTGCAGCAATGGCAAATCCATTTTCTTTCCTTTTCCTATTATCAAAGGCTTTAAAATTTGACCATAAAGCAGAACTCCTCCAGGCTGCAATTTATTCCTAATGCAAGGTTGTAGTGCTGCCTGAGCTCGCTCTCTCTCCCCTGTTATCCACCCACACAGACTATGAACATCTCGAAGAAATAATAAAAAATACAATTCACTTAGGCTATTCAGCAAATGTGAAGTTAACCTCTTTATATGCTCCTCGATTCCTGTGTAATCCAATTATTTGAGGGGAATCTCACAGGACTACACTTGGAAAAAAAAAAGTTTACAACTTCATATGTAGAGATATGGTTGTGTAGAAAAAGACCAACTGCACTGCTCTGCTTTCCTTTAGCAATACTGATTCCCAATGTTCAGGTCCACACCTCACTCCCAGCCCTCAGGACTTCCTGGAAACCACCACAGTGCCAAGCTTCCTTTAAAAGTACCACAAAATGCAATATATTTCTGTGCCTTGCTTCACACCCGTGCTGATCCCTGCAGCAGAACACTTTTCCTTGTTCTCAGACCCCAGTTTGGAAACAGCTTGGAGCATGGGTCGGGCTCCGAGCCTCAGTTTACCATCAGTAAAACACACGGAGTCCTTTGCTTCCCTCCTTTATTCAAACTGTTCAGCAGAGAGGATGACTTTGGCTGCTACAGCAGCTCCATTTCCATCAGATAATACATATTTGCCACCCAAACTATCTGTTAAAAAGCCAAACTCGGTGGCAGGTTTCTGCCAAATTAAAAAATAGGATTCAAACAAGTGAATACTTCATTTCAGAATGAAGCCCACTGAGCATCTCCAGAAACAAAGACCCAAAGACAAATTGATCTAATTCAAGCTGCAATTTTCTAAGGAAATGATGAGATTTTTCAAATCTTCCGGAATTTCAAGGCGAGGCAGTCATGGTTGAATGAAATATTGGTTTTTGGCTCTGAAGTCCTTCCTGACAAGGAGCAGGAGAGGGCAGAGCAGCGGATGTGCCTCTGCCCCAGCAGTTTCAGCCTGGGTGACACCGCAAGGATCAGACAAAATTACTGATGTGGATTCCAGAACAAAACACTGCCCCACACTCTGAGCCCTTCCTGGCACGGCCATGGCACATTTCTGTCCCCCTGACCCTTCCCACAATTATCAAATCTCTCCAATCCTAAAGACCCTCCAAAGGTTATGAAGGGGCAGGATGTCCCTGCAGTGGTCACCAGTTCAAACTTTCCCCTCCAGAAATGCATCAGCAGGGACCTGTGAGTTACTTTGGGCTTGAAGATATCAGGGGTTCAACTCTTCCAACACCACTTTGCCTCACAGGCTCTTTTTCAGTCCAAAGTTCCCCAAAACCAAGCCCCAAGCCCAGGTATCTTCCCTGGATTTCCACTCCATGAGACCGTCAGCAATCCCTGTGCTGTTCTTGCTCCATGCATAACCCAACCCTCTGTGGCAGGACGGGTTCACACCTTGTCACACGCTGGCACTGTCACATCAAACCAGGGTAAACATCACCCTGTATTGACCCCCAGCACTGAAAACACAAATGCCAGCAGATGATGCTTTGGGGGCTTCTCTCTCCAAGGCCAGGGTGATGACACACGAGAAGTGAAGTCTCAGAGTTCTTAATCGGTTGTTTATTATTTCTGATCTTCTTCCAGACTCACAAGGTGTAAGTCCCAGCTAACAATCTAGCAAAATGTCTACCCTCTAATGTCGCCCTGATATTTTAGCCTTCTGATGTTTTAGTCTCTGAAATTTTTTTTTTATAGATTTTGCTGTAAATAAGAGAGGTTTGTGTTAGTTTTATCTATGTTTGCATTCCTTCCTAGAGTAGGGAATCTTTTGATAAACATCTGTTTTGACCAACGTGACTGAAGAGGTGTTAACTTTGCCTTCCAATCACTCGGCTTGTCTGAAATACTTTATAAGGGGTCAGATTTGAAATAAATAAATTATTAGCCTTCAGAAATTTCTCAGAGTCCATCGCTTCATTTCATGTCCTATTGCAACACTCTAACTCCTACCAAGGTCTTTTAAGCACTAATTGTCCAATAACAAGGTGACACCTCTATTATTTATTCTTTTAACCCCATGACCCATCACCCCTGGTCTGCACTGTGGACCCTTTTCACCCAATCACAGAAAACCACCCAAATCCAGGAAGAAGCAGGAAGAAGAGGGTGCAAAAAGACAACTGACCCATGCCCGAAAGTCTCCATCTTGGCTCCCATGTATCACTATATACTAAAATCCCAAATCGAAGTTTTTCACCCTGTGAGACCACACAACACCACTCAAACCACACACCCACAACCTCTGTGCCATCCCCCAGTCTCAGGAGCCTTTTCCAAGGCTTCAAATCAAACGTGGTGCTTGCCTGAGGGTCGGCACCCCTCAGCTCAGAGCACCTGGAATTTTCAGGCTCCAGGGTTCCCACAGCTGCTGTGCAGAGAACTCCCAGCTGTGGCTGGGTCATCGCTTCCATTGCTGCACCACAAACAAGGGGGGGAACAAGCAGGGACAGGTTGAGGGTGTTTTGCCCACGGTCAGAAAACGAATACGTTTTGTTCTCAGCTGTGGATAGCGGGCTCAGCCTGCAAGCCCAGAGAAAGATTTCATTCTGTAGTGATTCTTCCTCTTCAGTGCAACACTGCTGAGCCTCACCTGCTCCTTCAGCGAGAGGGGAACGTGAATCCCACTCGAGAGAGGAAACAGGCACCCAGCTGGGAGAGCCTCGTGGTTAAAACTGATGTTTGCAGGGAAAAAACGTGTTTTCACAGCCACACAGGGGTGCAGTGCTGTGTGCACCCTGCTTAGAATGCTCTCTAAAAGCATCCAAAGGGTTTCAATGCTGAGGAAACGAGACTTCCAGAGCTAATGTAAGGCGATTAGAGGATTAGTGGCTTTAGGCTGGGAGAGCTGAGAAATACACCAAAAGCAGATTTGGAGGGGGTGAAAGTGTTTTCTTAACACTGCCACCCATATCAGCATAACAGAATATTAATATCTGCCTGAACTGTGCTCTCCAATCAAATTTGGGAGACCTGTTCCTCCCACAGAGCTCTCACCAGCTGCCAGAGGCACAGTGATGTTTGGTAGGACTCAAAATATTGGTTTGTTACTAACATTTGTTTTCAGTTATTAACGTAAAGTACAGCACTGCGAGGGCTGTGAACTTCATTTTGGTCAGATTCAACTTAATTTTTAGCTTTTATTCTATATTATTCACATCATGTTTGGATTTCGTAGAGATATAAGAATATATATATTCTTATTATTAGAATTTTACAATTATTTTTATAGCAAATATACATTGCATTCATTATTACTGCTTGGTTTCTATATTTTTAGGTTGTTTTTGTTTTAGTAGGATGTGGGGTTAGGACAAGAGAAATAGTACATTTGATGGTTGAGTTGATGGTTGGGTATTGACACTGGTTTTGTTTATTATTGCATTTTTTTGGTTTTCACAAAATGTATTTTCCTTAGTTCATTTTTTTGTTACTTTGTCTTCTGTAGTGTATAACACATTATAGGTTACTCTTATTTTAAGGTTAAATTTCTTAAGGTACATACCGGGATTTTTTAATTTTTCTGCATAATTTATGAAATATACCTAGGGTTTGGGGTGAAGATAATTTTATGAATGGGTTTGGGTTTTTCTTAATGGGGGAAGAAATCCACACTGATTTTTCAGCCATTTTCTTACGTATAATGCAGCACTGAAAAAAAAATTAGAAGGCAAAACTGCTGCTAAATTCCAGAGGCAAAGCCATTCCCACAAGAATGTTCCCTTTGTATAAGGCACAGCTTTTGTAGGAAGCACACCAGAAATAAATCATCCCAAAGGACCCCAGCAGGGCTGCTGACACCAGCCCCATCTCTCCACAGACATTTTACAAAGGAAAGAAGTCAAGGCAGAAAGCATCTTCTATCCTGGACTCCATTCCAAAACAATTAAAGGAAGGCACCTTGACTGAAATATGGAATTGGCTTCTCTGCTCCATTCTGGCACAGTCCCCTTTAACCATCTTTTCTTAGCAAAGCATCTCTGGTGCCCCAATCTGCAATGTTGATGGAAGCTGAAAGTCCCCGTGGGCAGCAATCAACATCCCCAAAGGAACAGGAGGAGACCTGAACCCACCAAACCCCACATCTGCACTTTCCCTTCTGCAAACAGCAGCAGGAAACCTCCAGGGATTCTCCTGACGCCTTGGGAAGGCTGAGCTGGAGCAGAGACTGCACAGAGCTAGAGAATAAAGCAGATATTTATTGAAAGGCCTTTAGGGGACACCTTGGGCAGGAAAAGAGCCTGGCCAGGGCTACACCCAAGGTGGGATTAGAATGGCCACAAAATGGACGATGGGTCACGAGGTCTCACACTTTGATAAGTTTTGGTCCATTTGCATATTGGGGTTTAATTGTCCAACTACTGCTTCAGGTTGTGAGGTCTCATCCTTCTTGTTTTCTCCCTTCAGCCCACCCTTGTTTGTGCTCTGGGGCCTGAAAGTTGTAACCCTTGTCCTTGGTCTCCAGCAGGAGAAGGATTTGTTTTGTCTCCCTGCTCTGTGCAGAGAGCTGGCTGACACTGAATGTGAGGCTCAGAACTGCACACCTGGGCAGCACAGGATCTAAAAACATGAAAGGTAAAACTTGAGGCATCACCCCAGTGCAGGGGTGTTGGGAGCTGCACTTGGAGGGAATTACTGTCCCCAGACAATCTCAGTGCAGCTCCAGCAGGGGTAAATATGAATTCTCTTTCACTTTCTCAGAAACTAGAGGCTAACTCTCTCTAAATACATGTCTGTCACCTTAATTACTTCATGTAATCAAGGAAATCTGTGCTGCCACGGAGTTATTCCACTGACTTGGACAAAACCAGGTGGATATTGCATGTGGGGAGAGTTTTCCCCAGGTTCCTCCAAGCCTTTATTCTTCATCTTATTCTGCGAGGCTGCTGTGTCCATTAATGGGTTTAGTGCATGGCACAGGGGCAGAGGGTGAGAAAGAGTGCGTGGTTTTATATTTCTGTATTAAAAAGACATCTCCCATCTCCTAGGGACTGTCAAGCAATGAATGCAGACAAAAAAAAATAAATCTCCCAATAAATGCTGCTTACAGGTGAATGCCCAGGAATAACAGAGGAGGTGAAAATGGGCTAAAATGAATTTTAAAATAATTTTTAAAATTAATTCTATTTTTTAAATTAATTTAATTTTTAAAATTAATAAGTTTGGGGAGTTGGCCAAGACAATTAGCAGCCAAAACACTCCCTGGCCTCTGGCAGAGGGGTTTCTAAGCCCCTCTTTCAGCTCTCCCCTCGGCTCTCAGCTTCCCTGTGCTCTCATTCCAGTGCAAGGGAAATGAGGATGCCTGGGAGGCTGCTGAGCTCATTTTCAGCACGAGGGGAAAAGCCCCTGAAGTTAAACATGGGCACAACCAAGACAAGCTCCAAGCATTCAGTGTTTTCCTGCCCAGACAACATTTTAACTTGGAGCTGGCAGGGTCCCAGGGAGAGCTGAGGGAGCCCAGCCAGGGCTGGGCATGGGGATGGGGCTGGAGCTGTCCTTCCATCCCCTGGTGCCACTTGGGGTAACACCAGTTATGGATACAGGATGGCATTTCCCATCAGGGGGGCCATAAAAAGGTCACATCCCATTGATGCCATTTATAGCAGGGCATGTTCAGCCCTTGAAAACACTGATATTCTGTTATTGACTCCAAGTTCAGCTCCACTGATGCACCCACGTGGCAGGTCTGACACCACAGGAGCTCCCAGCCACCAGGAGTGAGTCCCAGAGATTATTCCAGCATTTTCTTCCTTCTTTAATGGCTTTTGCTATAAAGATTTGAAACTACAGTATATCCCCTCTTCCCAGAGCATTTCCCAAGGTGAGGCCAACTCTTCCCTGGGACTGCCACTTATAAAAGTCTCTCCTTCTCTCAAATACTGGATGGCTCCTGCTTTTGTTCAATATGGACCTGAAAAATGTTTAGATAACTAATTCTCAGCCTAAATATTGTGTATTTTCATTTGCTGAGTTGTTCAGCTGGTCAATTAAAACCCCCTCTGTACAGATCTGGTGCTCCTGGTGGGCTGCTGCTTTCCAAACTTGAACAACTTGAAATGCTCAAAAGTGGGTGAATTCAGTCGTTTTTTAGTACCATTATTCATCCAAAATGTAACAAAACATAACTGATCACGAGCAGCAATTATGCCTTAATATGCAAATCAGAGAACTGTAGAATTCAAATCCAACCCAACCCTTTCATGCACAGAAATAACCACCAAGTTTCTTATTGTTAATTATTTCCTTTGTCAATAAATACCACGAATGCCTCTTTTGACTCTTTCCATGTTCTCCTGTGAGCTCCACACCAGTTTTTTCTCAAGTTATCCCCATTCACTGATCAGCTAATTTCAGTTTCTCCCTCTGATTTTTTTTCAGATGAGGATTTTATGTGTATAATGGATTAAAAAACAAAGCCAACAAGTTGTGGGGTTTATATTTAGATAAATATATCTTTAATATTTAGACAGCAACTGGAAACCAAGAATTGGCTAATGCAAAATAAAGGACTCATATGTCAATATGCATTAATTTGCAACTTAATTCATAGAATTCTGTTGCTAAATGTGCAGCACACATTGTCAGGTCCAAGCAGTTGTTGTGTTTAGAGTTGAAAAAGCAAATCTAAAGCCACAGTGGCACTATGGAAGCGAGGCAGGGTGCTGAGGAGAGCCATTCTCCAGGGAGCTAAAATCCAGAGCCAGCAGTTTGGTTTTTTTCCCTTTGATATCTAAAGATGCCCTGGTTTGAACCCTTCAAAACTGCCAGAGAAGGGCTCTGCAGTTTCCCACCAGCCCAAGGAGACAGGAAGAAAGTGGCATGTGCCACTTGAAGGGGACACTGTGGGACAGCAAGGGCAAGACAGGAGGAGCAGCTCCAGCAAAGCCAGACCTGGCCACACTTCCCTCCTTCTGCCCTCTTTGTCCTGCCCTGCTCGGGCACTGGCGCTTACCCAGCCCCTGGAAGAGGGAAAAAACCCCACAAGCAAAGCAAAGCTGCCTCTGCTGCTCTGCAAAGGCATGGAGTGGGGAGGTGGCAGCTGCACCGACAGGTCAAAGCGAGCTCTGGCTGCTGTGCTGAAGCTCTGATGAAACCTGGCACCAAATCGCTGGCAAACCAGGCAAATGTGCCACAACCCTTCTCCCTCGTGTTGGGCCGTGCCCAGAAACTACAGCCACAGCTCTTCTGGTGGCCACACCAGTGCACCAGCAGGGAAAAACCACACATTCTCCACCCCTCCCTCCACCTTCTCTTCCTCTTAAGCCTCATTCGAATTCTTCTTCCATTCAGGCTCAGCCTTACCTGCCAGCAACAAAAATCCTGATCAGCATCTTCACTACAAGAACTGCTGCCTGACCTTCCAGGGCACACAAACTCTGCTTTTTCCAGCCTCACTGCCTTCATTTTGGGCAGTGCTCCTGTGCAGACAACTGCCAGGACCGTGGGTGCAGGGCACTGGGAAAGGCTGATGCCACCACGAGAACCAGCTCGGGTTTCTGGAAGGACTTTTGGGCTCACAGAGGATTCCTGCAGCCTCTAAGGGTCCAGGAGAATCTGTAGCACCTGGCAGAGCCTGACACTGATGTGCACACGTGGCTTTCAAAGCAGCTGCTGTCCCCAAAATGACACACCAAATGCAAGCTGGAGGCAGACGATTTTAAAAGCCAGGACGGATTTATTCCTAAGTATTGATTTGATCTGTATTTATATTTCAAATGAGTGTATTTTAAATATCAAGTCTTGTCTGGATTCTTCTGGTTTGTGTGTTACCTTGTCTTTGAACTCTGTTCTGCACTGCTCTTGCTTAGCTCAGTGCTGGGAGTTGACCTTTTATTGCAATGAGAAACAAGGCCTTGGGCAAGGCAAGTACAAAATAAATGGACCAAAGTAAAATCTGATGGATTGCTTGAGTTATAACATCAAACTGCTAATGCAAATGCTATTCCTCATAAATCACTTTCCTAAACTTCCTCCATGTAAGAGTAGCCTTTACATCTCAAAGCATAATATTCACTGATGATTAACACATATTAAATATAATTCCAACCTGCCCCTTTCAAGGGCTGCTTTAATTCTCCCAGAGGAGCTGGGAAAGTGTTAAGTTCTCCTCTTCGAATAGATCCATGTCTTTCTTCCGTGACCCCAGAAAACAACCTGGAGCTACAGGGCACTGCTGTGCGTGCCTTGCTCCAGCTACAAGGACAGCAGTGCTGGACAAGGCTGCTAACTGGGCAGTTCCTCTCAAAAAGACAAAGAAGAGATAAATTAAAAGTGATTTCACCAGTGGATTTCCTTCTGAGCCACCAAATAAAACCATCCTGGTGATAAATTTCTTTCGCAGGGTTGTGCCAGATCTGATGGTTGGGCTTTATTTATATGTAAGTTGCTTCCCAAAGCTGGTGGGGCTGGCAGGAGAGAGGAGAGGGTGGCAGTGCCCACAGAGGACATCCAGCTCCTTCCTGCACTGCTCCTCCAGCTGTGGGAGCAGGGGAAAGTCCTGCTGGCAGATGTACATCAGCCAACCCTCGTCCACTCCAGCGAGCCCCAGGCGTGTGCTGGGAGAACACAGCCCACCCTAATGACATGGAAATAATCAACTGGGCACCATCTGCTGTGCTTTTCCTCTTTTGGGGAAGGGAGGACAGCATTCATGTCACTTTTTTGCAGAGGGTACAAAGCAGCTCCCTGCAGACAATTCAGACTTTTAGAGGGTTTCCACGGGAGCACCCTCCAGGTCAGGTCCTGAAAAAGCCATTTCAGTCTTGCTGAAAAAGGAGCATCAGACAGGAGTCTCCTGAAAGTTTATTTCTCCAGAGGACTCTGCTCGGTTCCCTTTGCAGAGATGGATTTTGAATCTCCTCACAGGACCAGAGCAGCTCCCTTTGCAGGCAGCAGGATTTGCCACCAGGGAAACCCCAAGTGCAAGTATCAGCTCTGTAACACATCCAGCACTGCAAGAGTGCATCTCCTTCATCTCAGGAGAGAGGCTTTCCTCATTTTAATAACTTCAGTGATGAAATCCACTCCATGTGTACGTAAGAGCTGAGGCATTACTAGCCCTGACTTCTCCCTGCACACACTGAGCAGGATCCTGCAGTTGCCTCTGATGCCACGGAGAATCCTGCTCTCACAGGCCAGCCTGTTCTGAAATCTTTGGTTGATTCATATCCCAGAGTGTAGAAATGTTTGGGCTCTGGCACAGCAGCTGCCTGTAGCAGGGCTTTTCCTGGCAGCAGCCCTGTGGGCAAACAGGCAGGCTCCTCTTAGGGCCACTGGAACAGTCCCAGCCCGTAGCAAGGGCCAAGCCCTCACCTTCCATTGCTTCTCCCCCTTCTGGAGAGGACACACAGCCTCCCCTCAGGGACAGCTGTTTCTGCACTGCAGCACTGTTGCAGCAGGACACAAAGGAATGACACTCACACCTGAGTTGTTAGGAGCAGAAAGAGAGAGCAGGTTTATTTTTACATCACTTGTATACTGTTGGAGAGATGGCTGTGGATTTCAGGATGAAGAGATCACCTCTCCAATCACATTGGTCAAAAGTCCATCAATTGTCTCCTCCTCTAGAAAGGAACTCAAAACAAAAAGAAGCAGTTAGAAAAACAAAGCTGTTTACATACAAAAGCTGTAAAAAACCTGACTCCATACTATAAACAACGGAAGGCTGTGATAAACTTGAAAAAGAGCAACACAGCATCACCAGCCTTGGAGACCACCAGCCTTGGAGCCATCCTCAGCCTTACACACGAGGCCCCTCCAGCCCCAGAGCCCCAACAACCATCACTGACACCCAGCAGCACGGACTCAAACCGTGGAAGGGAATTGCAGCCTCAGAACTGTTCTTCCTCTGGGTTTCCTCTGAGCAGCGAGGCCATGAGTGACCTCATTCACCTGATCTTTCCTCAGTGCCTGGATTAGGGTTTGGCAGCCCATGCTTGACTCACTTGCCCAAGTCAGACTCTTTCCAGCACACAACCTCTTGCTTGTCACCCTGTTGTCACCTCGTGGTGTGAACACTGAGAAGTGGGAAACCACTGTTGAACCGCAGAGAAAAGAAATTCTAATGAAGTGGTTGAAAACAAAATTGGATCCATTTTGTTCTAGTCACCAGTCAGACAAATTTCCCTAATTATCTTTGGATTAGTTTCTCTCTCTTTTCCTCTCCAAAACCAAAGCATGCTCCCAGGTAGGTATAGACACATTCATTCCAAAGTTTTAAGGGATTGAACTGACAAAACCTACCAACAAAATCTATTGAAAAGCTTGGAAATCAGTTTGGGGAGATAAATAGCTGAATGCTTGCTTACAGGTACAAATCAATGAGGCCTAAAAAGAACTGATTTACAGCAGCTTTGAATTATTAGCTGCTGCCAGAGTTGGCAGTTCAGGTAAATTTAAAGAACTCAAATTCATTCTCAGTCAATAAGTTTTCCTTGGTGCTGGAAAAGCAAAGTGCAAAGCTCTTCAGTAGTTAAATAAATAACGATTGGGTTTGGTTTATGCACAGCAACTCCTCAAAATCACACTGGTGATATGTGATCCCCTTCTGTAGAGCTCATAAAGCTGACACAAAAAAGTTGTTTAACCGACGTTGACTGAAGGGAAGCAAGGATTTTAGGGAGAAGAAAACGTGGTTTTGTGCAGGTTTAGCCCAACAGAGTCGGGATAGAGAAAAATGCTCATTTTGTACACGTAAAGCCTTCTTTTAGACTGGAATAAAATAAGTTTTTAAAGTTAGGGATGAACCTCGTAACAGCCAAAAAAATTAACTCCTAATTTAAAAAATCCCCTTTTTTCTACTAAATTTTTCTACTAAAATGCAGAAGTGGAAGTGCTTGTGGGGCAGCTACTCAGTGAGGGTTGGGGTCACTCACTGGTCTGTCTCAGGTCTCCAAACAAAAATTAAACCTCAGACGGTTCCTCAGGAATCAGCAAAGATAATTTCTCCTCTAAAAATGCTTATAAAGACAGAAAAAGATTTTTAAAAATCTCCTCATTTCAGCCAATTCCTCCGGGAATTCCCCCAGGGCTGAAGGATGTGCTGTCCAGCCCCAGCCATGCCCTACAAACCCAATGGGTTTTTCTTCCATCACTGTTATTTAATGGACAGATTCCTTCAATCAGCTCCTTTGACATGTTCTCCCAAATTCCACATCATCCCAGACATGTCTCAGGTTATTTCCATCTCCTTTCTGGATAGCTTTGGACTCTGTCAAGTCCTGGCATCTACAATACATTTCTTTCCTGTAATACTGGAAATTTTCCTGCAGCCACTACTTTCAAAGGCATTTCGATGTCTGCCCGTATCTGTGGTCAATTCTGGGTTTATTAAGCTGGAAATCCACGTGAGCTGCTGGCAGGGAGCAGCAGAGTTCAGCCTGCCCTTACAGTGCAGATTTTCAATGACCACACTCAGCTAATTCCATGTTTTATTCCTGACTTTATTGGTCCTGAGAATTGATCGTCCTCCTGTGTTGCTTTACCTTGCAAAGTGCTGCTACAGGTGAGTCTTTGGAGCTCTGAAATGGTCATTTTCCCCCCACAGATGGTTATAATTATGATTTTTCAGCATTAAATAATACTGCTGCTCACTGTGTATTGTTTTAGCTCATGTTAAAAACCTGCTTTCCATCGATTCCTCAGCTGAGTTGGGAAAATATGGAATTTATTCACCTCCACTGTCCTGTGTCAGTGCCCAAGGTGGGGCAATGCACCTGGTGTTTCCTCCCAGTGCCTTGGTGACAAACCCAGCCTGGAACCTGAGTTACCTGGGACAGCTCCTCATCCATCCCTGATGGGAAACAACTTCCTTGTCAGGCCCTTGGTCATCAGAATAGCCCGGGATTAAAGCAGCAGGTACTGTCAGAGCTGCTTCATGTCTGCTGAGCTCATGGCAGGGCTCCTCCTGGGCTCCACAGGGCTTTGCCTCTGCTTCTCAAAAAGACAGAAAAGGGGGAAAAGGGGGAAAAATGCACTAAAAATATTTTGGACTGACCCCCAAGGTGTTTGGGACCCTCAGTTTCACCCCACTGCCCCTTCCCAAGCAAAGGTTTCTGTGCCATTGGCTCCCAGATTTTGCCATTTCTCATGGCATAAATTCCTGGGTTTTCACAAATTAAAATGGCAAGAGACCATAAAATATCACCTGCTCAAAATTACCTATTAAGCAAAAACCACTAGATTATTTTTTTATTCTATATTATAGTAGGTATTTTAGATTTCTTTCCAAAGGAAAGTATCCAAAGAATGAAATGGTACCCAGTGATCTGTGAGACCAAATGAGCACCATGCAATGATTACTGCACAGCGTCCTCCCTGCATTAAATCTCCCTTCCCCAACAGGGGGAATTTAATTTAATCAATTAAATTATTAATTTATCGTTTATTTTCACTTGGAAATGAATCACCTTCCATTCTCATGTGGATATATATTTCACAGGAAGCCTTGCTCATAACCTGTTTTAAGTACACTGTTTTCAAATTAACATAAAATTAATTCAAGAAGAGCTTTTAAGCTGCAGATAAAATAAAAGCAAATGAATAAGCAAAACCAGCAGAATGTGTAGACAAACCCTCGAGGTTCTCCCACTCCAGGGGAATCTCAGGAGTGGGATTTGGAATTTGGCTCCCCAGCAAGGACACAAAGCCCGTTTGGGGACCAGTGCCACCAAGCCATGTCAGTGACGGCTGACAGCTCTGGGTGTTGACGTTTCTCTGTGTTCTTGCTCTGAAATCAATGCACATATTTCAGTATTTTCAGGTCTCCAGTAAGGTGGTGTCCCAATGCTTTGCATGGACAAATTGCCACCACACACAGAGCTGGAGGCTCCCAGCACTGCTGGGTCCCTTGGGTTGTCCTTTCCCCTGGTGCTCAGCTCCACAGAGGATTGCACGTTCAGCACTCCAGCATGAGGAGAAAATAACTTTTCTTCACTGTTTCACCTCTTTCTGGGAAAATGGTGGAGCACACCTAAGGAAATTTTGATTTGATTTAATCTCTGAAACTTGGCTTTTCCTTTTAATCCCCTTGTTGCCTTTTCTGTGGGGAATAAAGCCAGAATTATTTCAGGGCAGCATTGTGAACAATTCCAGGTATGAGTTACCTGTTCCTCTTCCACTTGCTGCCAATCATGCCCTGACATCCCCTCGTTCTCTGTGGCAACATCCTTTTAGTCCTGTGTTATTTTCCAAGCCTTGGAGAGCATTTCCTGTGGCTCCCTTTCAGGGGTTGCAGACTTCCTTCTCCCTGACCTTGCTCCCTCGGTGCAGCCCTTCCAGACACACGTGGCTTTTCAGATCTGCTTCCCTGAAGCCTGCAGGTCTCTGCTCAGCATCCTCATCCAGCTCTTTTTGCTGCCTCTGGAGGAGACTGAACTTTGTGGCCTTCATTTTCCAAAAGCCTCCAATCTCCTAATTAGGCACACGATGTGAGGAGCCGGAATTTCACAAAATCCATCAACACTCCAGCACTGACCTTCTGAAACTCTACCCATCAGCTTCCAAGGCCTTGGGGTTTGTAATTCTTTTTTAAATCTAGCCCTTATTTTAGTAGCAAAAGCCTGATACTTTTGGCAGCAGAGGTGCTGTGATTTTTCAGGTATTTTTGCAAATACTCTCAGTGATTTTAAGAAGTCCAGACATAGCTTTATTCTCTGTACAACCTCTTTTATACCATTAATTGTACAGACTGAACTTAACACTGGCTGTGAAGAAACAGAATTATCCTGGGATAACACAAATGTGTGCTTCTCAGCACTCAAAGTATGAGGCATTTGGGGAGAGAGACAATAATTAGAATTTAACTCAGAATGCAGAATATGTGAAAGGAGCAAACCATCTGCTTGAAACAAAGATGAAATGGAACAATGAGAAACCTTCTGAGAAAGAGGGATATTCAGAAGGCTAAAAGGGTGGATTATATATTGCCCTACTAGATTTTCACACCACCCCAGAAGGATTTCCTGTAACCTGGGAACCAAAAATCCCATTCTGGCTGACTGGGGAACCCTGGCTGGCTTTGATAAGGAAGGTGTGTGACTGCAGCACGTTTCTTGGGAAAAAATGTGAAACCAACAGTTGCCCAAAGAGCCAGTTTTAACAATCTGTAGCTGAATGAGCAGTGCAGTGATGCAGCAGCACTGGCTCAGTGCCCTCAGTGGGGTAAAGAGAAGGAAACCACTGTGAGTATAAAGCACATTTTCTTGACTCCAAGGGGGAGCAAAAAGCAAATTCCCCTCGGAAAGGAATGTTTGTTGGTACCAGAAATGCCTGCAGAGTGCTGCTGTGCAAAGATTCAGCTCTACAAAGGGGGAAGCATCTGCCTCAAGGCAGAGCAAGAGAAAATCCAAACCAGCAGCTTTCGACGTGGACGCTTCCTCCAAAAACCTGCATTTTGAGGTGTTTACACAGGAGAAATTCAACTGGCATTGCTCCTGAGGGTGTAACAAGTGGGGCTGCAAGCTCCAGGGGCTGAGCTGGAGGAGGCAGGTGGGGTTTGGAGGGTTAGGGGTGGCTGCTCACCAGTTCTGGGTGTTGTGAGGCCGTAACAAACACCGATCACACTGGTGCTCCCTGTCCCTGCGCACCCTCCAGAGCTCACAGTCCCCTCCTGCCTCATTAGATGGATATCTAGGGAGAAAAAATTGCTGCCTGTCCTGTTTATCAGGGCTAGACAACCCTCACTCCACGTGCTTGGAATTAGCACATCGAGGCAGGGAAAATTAATTAGCAGTTGGGGGCTTCAGCTGGGAAAGGCGGCTTGACCTCAGCTGGTTGTTCTGCAGGGGTCAGCTTTATGTGACCGTGGCCACACAGACCTCAGGCACCATGGGAAGAGATCCCTGGCATCCTCCTGGGCTGGGCAGTGCTAATTCAAACCCCCAAAACCCCAGGAAAATGCATTCTGCTTGTTGGTGCCCCACCCACACAGGTTATACCCACCCAGCTGCACTTCGTGCTCCCTGCCTATCAAACAATAACTCCCCACCGGAGAACAGTAAAGTTTAATTAACATTTAGGAACTACTGCCTAATGTTCACGTGGCATTAAACAGAAAGGAGGAATAATGGGGAGAATACACAATTCAGAACAAAGCTGAATGCCAAATGTAGGGCACGTAGTGGTGAATCTCATTTTCCGCTCACGCCTGGCACAATTTGAAGGACATTTTTAGCCTGCTCTGTGTGGAGGAGGACAAATACTATGCAGCTTTAAATAAATATGTGTTTTTAAAAGAGGTGTCTGTGGGACCAGCTGGGATGTTACCCAAGAGAAGATACAGTGGGTTTCTCTGTCCCTTCCTATCACTTTATTTCTCCACCTTCTCTTTCCACAGTGCTTTAGTTTGTTTCTTTTCCCCACAGTCTGTGCAGGTGTCTCAGCCCACGGAGCTTTGCTCCAGTCCCCCCATCCCAAAAGGCTGGACCTGATGAGCAGGACAATTCCTGCAGCTGAGAAACCCAGAAACCCAGAGCAAAGCCCCGTGCCCAGGTCGGGAACACCTGGACCAGGACAGATCCCACACACCGGACCAGGAGAACCCGAGGTGGGC
This sequence comes from Nicator chloris, assembly GCA_013400495.1. Taxonomy (NCBI): domain Eukaryota; kingdom Metazoa; phylum Chordata; class Aves; order Passeriformes; family Pycnonotidae; genus Nicator; species Nicator chloris. The sequence goes on along the minus strand of WAAE01011733.1, from coordinate 16,937 downwards.
TGCAAGTCGCTGCCTGTTGCTTAGCAACACTGCCCTGATGCCACCCAAACCATGACCTCGGCATCAGGGACCTGCAGGGGGACCATGTCAGCTGGCAGCCAACAAAACCCCAGAGCCCCAGCTCACCCCGGCAGCACAGCCATTCTTTGCTTTTCTCATGCAACATTTAGCCCTCCTATTCCATATTTTTACCTTTTCCATATTCTCTATTTTTACCTTTTTCATATTCTATATTTTACCCTTTTTCATATTCTATATTTTCACCCTTTTTCATATTCTACATATTTTACCCTTTTTCATATTCTGTTTTTACCCTTTTTCATATTCTATATATTTTACCCTTTTTCACGTTCTATATTTTCACCCTTTTTCATATTCTACATATTTTACCCTTTTTCATATTCTATATTTTTACCCTTTTTCATATTCTATATTTTTACCCTTTTTCATATTCTATATATTTTACCCTTTTTCACGTTCCATATTTTACCCTTTTTCATATTCTATATATTTTACCCTTTTTCATATTCTATATTTTTACCCTTTTTCATATTCTATATATTTTACCCTTTTTCACGTTCTATATTTTACCCTTTTTCATATTCTATATTTTTACCCTTTTTCATATTCTACATATTTTACCCTTTTTCACATTCTATATTTTCACCCTTTTTCATATTCTAGATATTTTACCCTTTATGACTATATTAAGTTGCAGAGTGCCAACATTTTTCTTTTCTTTCCAGAGGATGTCGTAGTCTGTTTCCTTCATTGAACAGCAAAACTGAAAAACCTTTCAGATATCAAACCCAAATGAAGTTGCTTAATGAGACAAAAAAGCTGAAATATTGTATATCACATATGTTCCAATTAAACAAATAAATTACAGTAAATGTCCTTTTCTCTCTTTAACTGGAAAGAACTTATTGCATTCAACATCAGCTTCTTCTGTAGTGTGAAAAGGAAAACAGAAGGCCACACTTCATCCTTTATTGCAGCCCTTTGAGTGTGGAAACTACTTGATGCAGCTGGAAACAAATTCTGCTCGAGGCACCCACCCAAGAGGAGTGTTCTTGCCATTAGGCTCAAGAAATTCCTGGGTGCTGCTGAACAGATTTAACATGACAAGGAATGGAAGAGAAAATGAAGAGAAAATGTTCTCCACCTCTGGGTTTTCTCAATCAAACCCCAACCTGCTTCTGAATATCCTTCAGTCTATTAAAACCTGAAAATCTGTCCTCTTCCCACCAATCTGCTCCCACTCATAATCAAAAAAAGGACAATTCTTGGTTCCCTGAACACTAAAAATGAAGCCAGAGCCATTGGCCCTCTCTAATCCTAAATTTCTGCAGCCAAAAGGCTTAAAGCAAGACAAAAAAAATGCCCTTCCATCCTTTTTTAACAAATCCTACTGCAAATACAGACATTAGCATACCTGAACTTACACTTGGAACATAAACAATCCCTTCTGGTCTTGGATATTTTCCTAGTTTTCCAGCCTATGTAAAATCCAGCATTAAACTCATCTGATAAATGTTTCCTTAAATATTTATTTCCTGGATTTTCTCACTGGCCCAGCACAAATCTTCCCTCGTACATTTTTCAGCTATTCCAAAGCAGTGAAATCCAAATCTGTCCCCAATCAAGCACGTGGCAGAAGTCAACTGTTTAGTGGGCATGAAATACAGACAGGAAAAATTGGAGCAGCTGTTCCCCAGCTGGAACACATCTTCAGCAGGTACTAATGACAAAAATGGCAATTTTGGAGTGGTGGTAGCTTGACTCTGCCAGACTGGAAAGGCTGACCTCAGGGGGCAGCTTGGGAAAAAAGGAGCTGTCTGTGATGGTCCTAAAAATGTCCTAAACTTGAAGGTTATTTCTAGCAGGATAACTGTGGGAGTAAAACATTTCATGGGATTTTCATGGAGTCACAGAAGGGTTTGGAAGGAACCTCAAAGATCATCGAGTTCCAAACCCCCATCAAAAAACCAACAACAAAACAAACCAAAAAGAATCTGTTGATGGAGTTCACCATTATTACAGCCCTGTTGGGTTTCATACCTAACAGGAAAATTTAATAATGAATCCTGATAATGAATAATAATGAATTTAATAATGAAGTGAAAAATTATTTCACACTGGCTTGTGTACAAACAAGTTCTGTGCACTGATTCCCCATCGATAATAAATGCCTTTCACAGCAGCCTGGTCCTTTGGTCAAACAACAACCCAAACCTCCCACCAGCAGCAAGACCTCCCTGTTTTGTCTTTTATAAAATTAAATGTATTAAATCAAAGTCAGCCCTGAAACTCAGTCAGTCTCCACAATGTTTTTAGGTTATACTGCACGAATCAAGAAACAGAGAACTTGAGAAAAACAAACCAAGTGATCCTGACTTTATTTACAGTGAGCTGCAATGAATGCCTGGATCTGTAATTCTCATCCACTCAGGAGCAAGAACCCCATGTGCCTCTTCCCTAGCAAGGACTAGGCCAAAGTCCTCTACTTTAACTTGGTAAGTTATAATTTTATACTTTTATAATGTTAAGAAGAATCTAAGGCTTGATTCTCAAGTCATTAACAATGAGAGCTGGAAACTGCCAGGCTGGTTTTTATATGCTGACCATCTGAATGTAAAGGTTTACAAATCCCTGCTGTCCACCTGAATGTCAAGGTTTATAAATCCCTGCTGTCCTCCTCAGAACATCCCAGAGAGGAACCCTGACATGACCACGGAGGTCTGGCACAACTTTCTAACCCTTCAGGAGTTCTCCCAAGCTCTGATGGATTTTCCTTCCCTACCTTTCCCCATTCATTCCATCCTCTTTCAGCTTTAGATTCTGCCTGCAGCCAGAGCAGCCCTACTGCTGAGGGTAAAAACTCTCCCAGCACTGGAGCCTTCCTGCTCTCACAGGCATCCCCTGACTATTGCAACAGGTGAAAGGGAGGAATCAGGGAGGGATTTATCCAAAATTCCTCTTTGCACTGCACTGCTGCTGAACACTGAAACCTGGGCAGCCTCTTGCCTCGCCAGCCAGCTCCTAAATAACACAAGAACAAACTCTGGAGGATTGTACAGTCTCTGATCAAATTTAAAATAGATTGCTGGGATAAATACTGGAGGCAGTGGTGGGACTTGAAATCATCAAACCATCAAAGCAATCTAAAAATAACCAACTGCAGCTTGCAGCCACTCGATTTCAATTTATAGCTGAAATAATTGAGGGGTCCAATTATTTCCAGGTTGCATGTTTGATTTCCTGCTTTCCACACTGTTGTAGCTCTTGTGACACTTTATACCAGGAGAAAGGAATGCTGCCCATATCTCCCTTACCTAAAGCAGCAGTGAAAGGAGAGCCTCAGGTGTTTAAACCTACAAAAGTCTTGGCTTGCTCTGCTGTAGCAGTTGGAGATTTTGGGAAAGGGGGCAGGGAAGAGGGATTTTTACTGAGATTTGCTGTTAGCAGGAGGGTTTTTCTGCCACAGTGCAATGGCCCAGCTTTGCAGTGGGAAGTGCTGGGCTTGGAACATGAGGCATTGCAGGGGTTTGAGTTCTGCTTCAGCAGCCCCAGCACCTGAGAGGGGAGATGTGGCCAAAACGTTTCCCCACGACTCAGAACACGCAGGCTCCTGTCCCATGGGGCTCTTCTGAGCCCTACAGCACATCTGCATTGCCAAACCACAGAAAGAACCTGGTTGGCAGAGAATAAGCCTTAAACATGCACACAAATAAAATTACTATCATCAGTTTGTGGCCTGTGTCCCTCAGACACCAAATCACCTCCAGTAATCCTGTTGAAAAAACCCGAATCTTAACTCTTCTACAGAAGGTCTGTCTTTGTAGGACACAAAAAAAAAAAAGAAAGGATGAGGGATTCCAAATATTTCAGAAGACAAAGAGCATAGAAAAAACGTTATTGTCTGATTTTTACTACTTTTATGAGGTGTTCTAATACAGGCTGAACATGGTTGGTGAACAGGGACGACCCCTCTCCAATCCCATTGGTTAAACCAGAGAAACAGCTCAAATGTTTTGAGAACTAGAAAAGCAAAACACCACCTGGAGAAAGAGTGTTTGGAGAAAGGAGAGTTGTTTGCCAAGATTGTTTTGAGAAGAAGCTTTCTTGAGAATTTTTTCCATGGGAGGAAGTCAGCAGCTGCTAGCAGGCTAAAATCTCTCAGGCCCAGAAATATCAGGCCCACAGAGGTCCAGAATTTCTAAATCAGTTTGTCCTCTATTTTGCTTTTTAAAAGAAGAAGAAAATCCAAACAGCCTCTCTGCAACTCCAGCAAGAGGCTTTTTTACCTTATCCAGAACCACAGAGTTTGTTAGAGGAAAGGAGAAGCCACACAGACCCCACAGAACACCAAGAAAGAACTGGAGTGTGTGGGCTGATATTCCTGGGCCTGAGAGAACTTTAGCTTGCTAGCAGCTGCTAACTTATCCCAAGGAAAAATTTCTTGAGAGAGCCTTTTTCTCAAAACAAATCCTGGCAAACAACTCTCCTTTCCAAAACAATCTCCAGGTGGTGTTTTGCTCTTAGTCCTCAAAACATTGGAGCTGTTTTCTCAGGTTTGACCAATGGGATTGTGGAGGTGTTGTCCCTGTTCACCAACCACGTTAATTCTGATCAGAACACTTTATAAAAGTGAAATAAAGCCCGACAGGAGGGGCTTTCTTGCTCTTTGCCTTCTGAAAACCTTGGAGTCTTTCATCTTTCTTCATGTCCGACAGCGACAGGAGGGCAACGCGTGGAACGTGACACATTCCAGGGATTTTGGATGCTCTGTGTGGCCAACAACACATCCCACAGGGACTGCCTTTTGTTCTCTTTGGGAGCAGGGTCTGGTTCTCTGCCTCCCTTGGCTGACTGTGGCAGTGATGTTCCCATGGCAGCACGTCCATCCTCTGCCACAGAGCAGAACCTGCTCAGCCCGGCGCCTGCCCTTGGGCAGGGCTGGCAGCCACAGCCTCAGCAGGAATTCAGCTGCAGAAATGCACATCTCCCTTATCACTCCTCTGGACAGCTGCTGATAAGGCATCTTGTTCCCCTTGTTGTCTTCAACACAGCTCTTAATTTGGGATTATTTTTCTTCTGTATTACCAAGTACAAAAAAAAGAACTTGCTGAGCTTTCAGCTGTGCCTCTTGGCACCACCTTGGCACATGTTATTGGGGGAGCACGATAGAAATTAGAGCTGAAACTTCCTACAGAGGAAAACACCTTCCCCCTTCCTTGCACCGGCTTCTCACACCAATATTTAGATCATTGGGGAGCTCCTCCTGTGCTGTTCAGGAATCACAAACCACAGCTAAAATGAAGCTGATTCAAGCCCCAGGTAAAATGCTGCAGCCCTTTTCTCCAGACCTTGAAGTCAACCCTTTAGGACAAACGCTTTTCCAGGCTTGGGCAATTCTGCAACCACTTCTACCTCTCCCAGTCAAGGCAGCACCAAAGCCACCAGCTCTGAGTTTTGTCTGGAGCCCAGCCCAGCCTATCTGCTGCAACACTCAGCTCAGAACATTTCCCTGGAGTGGTTTCCCACCCACCTGCCCAGTTTGCTGCCACCCCTGCAGCAGCTCTGCTGTCCCCATTGCGTGCAGGGCTCAGGCTCAGGGATGTGTCACTGCACAGCCGTGCTGCTGCGTGCTCAGAGCCTGCACTAACAAACCCACCAGGGAGGCACCGGGCCAGGACACTGCTGCAGGGCCAGCCAGGGTGTGTTCCAAAGCCACCAGGCTGTCAGGGGTGGGAGGAACACCAAGGAGATGGCTCACGCTAACAGCACCGGACAAGCCATTTTCTAGCTGCTCCTTGAGCCATCCATCACGGGGCTGTGGTGTCAGGGCTAAATCAGAACTGATCCTATCAAGACTCTGAGCCCTGGGATTATCATCATCCCCAACGTGTGCCAAGTGCACGCAGGGCAGTGTCAGGGCTGGGATTTCTCTGCTCCGGAGGTGAGGCTGGATGAACACAAACGCAGAGCACATTTGTAACACAAGACCTGTAAACACACACCCAAGTGACTTTGCCTTCGGCTGCACCTGCCTTCATGGATTCAAAACATACCTTGATCTGATGAATCACTCCCAAAAGCTTTGCCACAGGGGAAAATCATCTTCCAAGAACTTCAGACTCTGACATGAACTCCTAGAAATTACATCTTCAGGAGCTCTCCCTCTGGGGGTCCTGCTGAGGGGAAGCAGTTTTCATTAGCTCTGCCCCCTAAGCAAGGCAGGGAGAGTGAGGAACTTATTCCTTTCTCTATGGTCATGTTGTTCCAGTGAGCATAAAGACCGAAATATTTGTCATTTTCTTGGTTTTTCTCCCTCACTCCACATTTGAGTATTTAAAAATTCGAGTCATCCTTTGTGCAGTGCTTAGGTCTGTGTAAATATCCTCGCTAATTATTCACTCTGTTCACATCCAAACAGAGCCCATTAACCCTACAAAGGGCAGGAGCATCTCAGGGCTCTGTCGAAGTGACAACGCGTTTTAGGAGAGGCTGGCTGATAGGGAAGATAAATTTGGGGCTTGAGAAGGGTAGATCACAGACTGGTTTGTGATTGCCTCGTTCAAGATGCCACAAGACATTTAAAGAACTTTTTTATATGGCAAAGATGAGCTGAATGTCTGCTTGTTAGAGTCTGATAATTAAAATAAACAGTGAGTTCTGTGTGATATTGTGGGCCCAGGGCAGACTCTGCTGGGATGGGTTCAGCTCTGCACCAAATATTCCCTGCCCAGATGGGTTCACACAGGTTCCACCTCCCACACTGGAAATAGCAAAGTGAATTCTCCTCAAGAAAGGCAAGAGCCTGGTTCAGACAAACAGATTTAAACATCCCTGTAATATTTCAGTGTAAAGGTGCAGAATCTCAGGTGATGTTTTCTATCAGAGCTCCACTAACTCCACAAATCTATGTCCTTTTACCCAAAGTAACGACTTTCCCCAAATAATCCGCAAACCAATGCCTCCTAAAAAAGATCAGGGAAGGGAGGAACTGCTGGTGGAATTCAGGATTATTCTGATCTAAAGCAAAACTGAGTGGTTTCAGGTAAAAGATCACCTCATTAAGCTTTAATGCAGAACTGTTGAAAGCCAGTTATTAGGAAATTATTTCCTGCAGCTTTATTCTCCAGTCAAGTTCAATAACTGGAAATGTTGTAAATCTCCTTTGTCTCAATACCCTTGTTGTGACAGGGGCATAATGACTCTCCTTAAAGGGAGAACCCAGCAAGGGGAATGCAAAACCTTTCCCCAGAACAGGAAGGGGCTGCAGATATTTGAACACATTGGTTCACAACACAGCAGGATTGCCAAGAGTAACATTCCCAAACATCTTCTGGTAAATAAATCACTTGTTCATTTATTCTCTGAAAGACACACACTGTTTAGGACCTGCCTGGCATCCAGTGCAGCAGAGATTAAATCCACCAAGTTAAATCTGTGTAGCACCCAATAAATTGTATAATTGATCCCTAATTTACCTTCTGGATGGAGTTTCTATTTATTTACTTACACATTTCTGCAGTAAAGAGCTTTAATATTGTCTCCTTGACACCACTGTAAATAAATTCCCTGCCCATTAGCATTTTATATGCCAGTAAATTCCGAAATCCAGAGGCTTTGGGGTTTTTAATCCCCTTGCATGCTCCAAGCTGATGCACTCCAGGTGATCCTCTCTGCTTCCCCAGGCAGAGCTGAGCTCAGAAAATGAGGGACATGGATTTTGGCAGGGCCAGAGCCACGGAGTTCTTCAGTGGGAGAAGCAGAACACACATTTCCCATGCTCTTGCATGACACAGAAATATTTCTATTTTGTGCACCTTGATGAATAACCATTCTAATTTTATTTATTTATTTTCTTTAAGTGAGCAGGAGACCTTGTGCATGAGGGAAGATGTGTTTGGATATTCTAATCAGGCTACCATGGCGGGGAAAAACACAAATCTGAAGGAGCAGATCTCCTCCAGGCAATTTTGCAAGTCGAAAAACTCGTTGGGATGTCAGTTCCTGAACAGTCAAAGCCTTTCAGTTCAGCATTAATCAGGATATATTTTAATCAAGGAGAAGTAAGTAGCCAGGAAATAAATCTGAAAACGAAGCAATAGCAGTGGATTTACAAGTAAAATGATCTCATGGAAATAAATTAATTTGTGTTGGGTGTCTTTCAGCATCAGCTTGTGGGGGTTTTCAGGCTTTTTTCTAAGTAAAGCAGCTTGGTAAATATAGACTGTATATTTTTATATTTCTGCTTCTGATCACTTAACTAATTAAAGTAAGACACGTTACTTTCTAATGTGCATAATTAACACGAATCACCTTTATTACCCTCAAGATCAGGGTGAAATTAAACTGAAAAGAGACGAGAGAATGCATTGGACTAAAAACCAGTTTCAGCAGACAGCACGGACCACGATGGGATGGTTCAGCTCCTTGGGATGGGAAAAGTCTGTTTTAGCGGAGCAAAACCATTAATTTGATGTTGTGCTTTTATTAATAAAGGTCATTTCCTACTGCACACTCACACTCCGAGCAGAGGTTTTAGCAGGAAGGATTCAGAACAAGACAAGGTGAACTTTTCATCCTTACTCTGGAGCTGAAGGATGACGCCTTCCTTGGCCATCCTGGTGTCAGGAAACACAAAAATTCCAGGGTCAGGGCTCTAGAGAGCCTTTGGAATGTGCCAAAATGCATCATGTAGAAGTTCTGGTCGATACATCCATCAGCTGCACGTGGGGGGGGCTGCCAAGTCCATCAAGGTGCCTCTCAAAGTGCTCATTTTTAAAATATAGAATGAGAAGGAAAACAGTTACACAAATTACAGTGAAATGGGAAGAGCAAACTTCACAGTTTTGTACAATGCAAATTTGGATTTTGCTCCATCCTTTCCATTAAAAAAAAAAAGGAAAATAATTTTTAAAAAGAAGGTGAGCTTTCAGTGATGAGAATGAAGAAGGGAGGAAGAGAACTCCAGGGAGCAGAAGAAATGAATCTATGGCACAAAGTAAGTCAGGGGGAAGCACTTATCTCCTCAATTCTCCAGGTGTCATGTTCAAGCAGTCCACAAGAGAGCCAACCATCATTCCTTTTGTTTCTAATTGGGAAAACAAGCATTCCAACAGAGAGAAGGATAGGAACCAGCTCCCTACAGCCCAGCCATTTTGAGTGCTATTTAAAATAAAAACTCGTTTTTATATGTGAATGCACACATCACAGACATTTGTCCATCAGCAGGATCATTCCCTGGCATGGGCATGTGAATATTCCCATTTATTCCCTCCTTTTCACAGGTGTTTCACAGGTAACATTCACAGTTCCCTCTTTCTTCAGCCCCAGTATGTCCAAACATGAAAAACACAAACATCTGTGAAAAGCAGCTCCTCTTAATGAGTCCCTTCAAGGACTTTTCCTAATATCTGATCTATCCATGTCCCACATCCCCATCCTCAGAGGAATAATCACCCTCTGAAGTGGCAAAGTCAACCATCCTTGTGACCACCTCTGGCTCTCAGCTACGCTGGAACACAGACACTCCACTTCTATTCCACATAACACACACATTTATTTTCAGAAGTTATCAGGACTTGCTCCCTTGCTGTCACAAGTCCAATATTTCATTTATCTTCTCAAAATGAACGACTAAATTTGGAAGATTCAGTCCTAACCCGTAACTCTGAATCCTCTGTAATTATTCCATGCACTAGATCAGTGCAGAAGACCACAAATATTCTGCTGCAGTTTAATACCCATAACACATCAGAGGACACATGGCAATTGTTGCTTTGATATATGTGTAAAACAACAGCACCAACATGCAACAGAAGCAATCTTTCTGGTGGGAGGTGTGAAATCCTACAAATGTGGGTGAGTTTACCCAAATAAAAATGGGGTTTTAGCATCTTTCAGTAGCTGTAAATACTATACAACCACAGTTGTCTCCATTTATTTTGATTATATACATTACTCAGACGTACCATTCATGTCTGCCCAATTTTCAGGAAGATTCAGAGAAAATGAGGGGGCAGGAGACACCAACAAGCAGTGACAGGAAATCCCAAAGCATCACCACTTTCTTTTTCTGTCCCTCAGATCCAAACACCTCCTTTTTAAATTTCTTTAATGCTTATAGCATCATCAGAGTTTTGCTCTCAGCTCAGACTGGACCTTCTTGTGGAACAGAGAATTTTATTTCCAGAGAAGAGAGGGATGGAACAGATAAACATAAAAGGAGCTACGTGTTAGAAAAGAGTCTCTGAGATTCAGCAGCTTCTCATTTTTTTTCTGAGCCTGAAACACGTTAAAAAAAGAAAAAGAAGGAAGAGGAAGAGGAAACGAATTTACTATAAATAAGCAAAAAGCACAGTTAACCAACACTCTCCACATGAAATAATTATATAAAGCAAATACTAATTCTGTCATTGCTTGAAGTAAAATACTGAAGGTTGCCATGAAGTTATAATAAATGAAGTTATAATAAATGAAGTGAGAGCCACAGAAAGAACTGAAACAACCTTTTACCAGAGGAACTGGAAATGCATTGCTCCGTCATATATTGAAATATAAATTTCAATATATTCCATTTCCATTAATTCTTCACTACTGCCATGTAGATTGGATGTTCAGTGCCATGTAAGAAACTCCCTCCAATTCCTAAGAAGAAATAGCAGCTGTCAGATTTTAATTTTTTTTTTCACTATCTCTCCCAGTCTCGAGCCTGTCTCAGCTTTCAGCAGGGCTCCATATGGCTCCTACAACTGCCAAGCAAAATACACTCAGCAACCCCCCGAGAAGTCTGCAGCCAAAATACTGCAGCAAAGAGATGAACTTTGGAAAAGCAGGAGTGCCTACAGAGCTTTGTTTGAGATGTGGGACCAAAATAAAATCCTACAGAAAGTTTAGCAGCTGTTTAACCTGAAGAAAAAAAAGCTGAAATATATATTTAATATATATATTAAATCTCTTCAATTCACTGAAGTGAGAGCAAGGGGGCAAAGCAGGGCTCAGCCTCCTGGGATGATGAAACTTAGACTGGAAGAGCTCCTAACCCAGGAGTTGAAATCATTCTTTCTTCCCCTTCAAAAGTTCTCTATTGTCAAAGGTCTCCAACACCTTCTTTTCCTCTTTTAACTGAATAAAAATCCCATCTGCAACACAGCCTGGATTCCATGTGCCTTGGAAAATTCCAGGTCTTTTTGAGAAAACTTCAAAATCCCCAGGGCACAAAACCCTAAAGGAGCCAGCAAACAGAAAAATTCAACCAGGACCAAGGTGGAGCTTAAATCCCCAAATTCCAGGGGTGCAGGATGACAAACAGGACAGAGATCTCATCTCATGCTGTCTGGGGGATCAGACACACCACAGAAAACTCTCCACCTTCCCCCTCTTCCTGTGCGACCTCCTGGTCCACCTGCACCTGGATCTCCACGCCAGGAATTCTTGTCTCTGCCACAAAGGCCGAGCCTTCCCTCAGGAGCTGGGAAGGAACCAAGCCCAGGGAGTGGAAGGAGCAATTAAATCCATCTGTGGAGAGCTTTCCTCCCCCTTTGTGCTCGCTGGGAAAACGCTGCTCGCATTTGGAAAGCTGTGAAACACTTGTCCCATTGCAAATGCCTTCCCCTCTGCCAAGTGAACTCTCAAAAATTAGATATTATTGTGGGAAGCGCTGCCTAATGAGCCAGTGGCATTGAGAATATTCAGATTTTTTCATTCCTACCACCCAGTTTCCAGGCCCTGAGAGTGCCATGAATAGGCTGCAGAAATGCGCGGGGTGGTCACGAGGACAATGGACGTGGGGACAGCTGCTCCTGCAGCTGCCACCAGCCCCACACGCTCAGAGATGACAGTGATGGACAGAAAAATTCCACTGCTGCAGCCCTCTGGGGCAGCCTCATCACCACACACAATGCCTGTGCTGCTCTGGGGAACGTTTCACTCCCCTTAGCTCTTCCCAAGATGAGTGTGTCAGTGTTCTCTTCCCCAGAATGAGTGTATAATAGGATGTCATATCTATGTTTACATCAGAAATAAACACTTGGTGTGGTTTGAACAACACAGCCAATGGCATTGGATCCTGAACAACCAAAATGGGATAAGTGACAACCACTGTTATAAGTAAAGAATTTATTTTGAGGGTGGCAAAACATTTTACATTGCTGTGGTTTCACCTTTTAAAGACTTCAGTTATGTTCATAGCACACTTGACACTGAGTATTTTTGTAATAGATTCTTACATTCACACCAGGATGAAAAATATTAGTCAAGATTTCTTATTTTACGTATAAAATAATGAAAATTTTGCTCCTACACCGCCAATCAAGCTCAGGAGCAGACTCAGAGGTCAGCCAAGCCGGTGATCAACAGGTAGGAGGTCATGGAGAGTTCAGATCCTCTCAGAATCCTCCCTTCAGGTTTTTCCATGTGCACAGTCACAGAGTGGCCTTTGGTCTTTACACATCACCAGTTTCAGACGATCTTTAACATCAGCAAATCCTCAGGATGCAGCTGGGATGGAAATCCTGGTGAGTGCCAACACCTACAGAAATGTCCCAATTCAGTGGTGCCGTTCTAAGGGCTCAGCCTGCTGCTTGGGGGTTTTGGCAGCCTGTTTTTCTTGACCAAAATTAGGCAAACTGAGCTTTTTCTTAGGAAAGCTTCTTGAAAAATATTTCAGACTTTTTTTCTCTCTCTTTGGGAACAGCGTTCAGACAAGTAAATTCTGCCCCTTACCAATAAAAACCCACCAGCCAATTAAAATCCAAAAAAAGCACCAAAACCCAAGAGAAGCATCAATTTTCCCCTTAATCACCAAGACTTTTTAATTAATCCAAGGTGGGAAGTGGAAGTTTGACCAAAACCGTGGTATGCCTGCAGTGTTTTTAATGATCAATGGCCTTGAGAAAGTTTTGGGGAAGTGACCTACACCTGTTCTATGAATGTGGAGCAGGAAATCCAGCACTGCTGAGCATGGCATGGACTGGTCAGAGCTTCCCTTTCTGGCTCAGGGTGAAGCTGGTGCCTTCATCACCCCCAACACAGCATCTCCCCAGGTCAGGATACTGGAAAGCTGAAGCCAGGAAGGCAGATGTTCCCAAATCCTCTGGGGAAACATGCAGCTGGCAGAAAAGCCTATCACAACCATCACAGAATAAATAGATATTAAAGGAAAAATAGAATGACCATGAGCAGCAGTTCAGCATGGGGCAAGTTGTCTGATCCTGCCCATTCTATTTCTCCACGTCAAATATATTTGTTAATGCCCTCTTCCAACACCTCACGCTTCCCAAATCCAAAATGCAGTTAGAGCTTAGATACAGAGGCAAAAAGAAAAGGGAAAAAAAATGTCTTTGTGCTACCTGTACCCCAAGGAGGGGACCCAAGCAGGCTGTGGCCACCTGACTTTACAAATGACACTTCACAGCACTGGAGCAGCATCCAAACAGAATAAAATCCTCTCAACACTCTGATCTGGACAAAAAGCAGCACATTAGAGTGAGTCCAAAGGATGTCATTCCTCTTATCTCCATTAGACATTATCTAGAACTGCCGAAGAATCTTCTCTTCCTTGCTCCATAATTACAGGAACCCTGGAGCATCCTGTTGAAACCCCCTCAGAGGTTTCTCTTTGCAGTGTGAATCCAAGGAAGGTTTCAATGGAAATGCAAAGGGAGCTGATCTCCCACCAAATAAACCAGGGTACCATAAATCTGTGATGTTTCACCAAGTGCCTTTGAGCTGCAAAGCACCCAGGTGTACGTGGATTCACATCAGAAAGTTTCTAAGAATAATATCTGTCAATCACTTAAATGCTTCTTAAATAAAACACAAACCACAAGTCCAGTGTCATTATCCTTCATGCTACACCAGCTTTTTCTGTCCTTGTGGTGTTCCCAACACCTCTGATTTCAAACACAAATGTTCCCATGGTGTCAGAGCTGCCAGCAAATAAAAATTTTAACACTTGCCCTTGCTTTTTTCCCAGGTGCCTGCTCCGTGTCTGGGGAGCTGGGCAACAGCTGGAGAGGCAAATGGAAGCAGACACATTTACAGTGGGTCATGTTCAACCCCAAAGGAGTTCAGAGAGAATTTATCTGCCCAAAACCTCCCCGACACTTCTACATCTGAGCAGATGATGGCAAGGAAGGGAAAACCCCCCGGCATAAAGGGAGAGCTCTAAAGGAGCTACGAGTTTATCAAATATTATTGTCTGTCAGAAGGGTGAAATTTCTGTACGTAGACAAAATAATACGTTTCCCTCAATGGGAGTCAGACTGGCAAACGGGCTGATTTCACTGGAGCCCGTATCCCACAGGAAATTGCACCTCAAACCTTTTTCCCCACCAAATTCCAGGCAAGGGCCTTGCCATGGAAAACTGTCTTCACTGCTGTTCTGTGCTCAGGGGTGTGGGGAGGCTGAACCTGTGTTTGGAACTACATGGTCTGAGCTTCTTGTGGTTAAAGGAGGAGTTATGAACCTTGAAAAAGCACATTTTTTCAGTGCTTTTACACTGCAGCATAGATCCCCAACCTGTTGGAGCGTTTATTTCAAGAAAGAAAGGAATTCTGTCCTTGACTAAGATTTAGCCTTGAATTAATTAGACAGCAGTGATTCAGGATAATGATACAACAAAAGGGGAATGGTTGTAAACTAAAGAAGGAAAGATTTCAATTAAATTGGGGAAAAATCCTTCCCTGTCAGGGTGGGCAGGCCCTGGCACAGGGTGCCCAGAGCAGCTGTGGCTGCCCCTGGATCCCTGGCAGTGCCCAAGGCCAGGCTGGACATTGGGGCTGGGACAGTGGGAGGTGTCCCTGCCATGGCAGGGGTGGCACTGGATGGGCTTTAAGGTCCCTCCCAACCCAAACCATCCTGTGATGCCATGATTTTAAAGCAGAACAAGGCTGTGGGTGCTTTCCCTGGAAGCAGCACCAGCCTGTGACAGGGACCTGCTGTGTTCCCACAACATCCTGAGATGCCAGACCTGGTCCTGCCCCTGCCTGGCCCTGCTCAGCCAGGGTGGGACTGCCCAGGGCAGGATTCCAGGCAGGAATTCCATCCTTGGGAGCCAGACTGGAGGGCTCCCATCCCATCTCTGGAAATAACCCAAATATGTTTAGTTGCTGGTTTGAATTAGCAGGTTTTACTTAGAGCAGTGGTAAAAAGGGATCCTTTAAGCAGAAACTGGCCTGTTAAAGGAACTGTGAATTTCCTCCAAATCCATTCAGCCAGGTGGGGACCTGCCCTCCTCACACTCCTCTCCTTCTTCATGGCCACACTCCCCAGGTTTATCCTGCAAACAAGCCCTGGTCCAGACTAAATCACAGAATGTCCTTCTCTCCATGTTTTCCCTCCTCATTGGCCATTTGCAAGTAAATCAAACAAAATGCATCCCCAAGCAACTGCTGACTTGGCCCAAAGCCGAACAATCCACATAAATTCTGGCTGATGGCAGAGCAGAGCTACAAAGAATGAGGTTTTCCTAAGGTTCTGACACACTTTTTACACAACAAAGTAAGTCCAAAACCTACGAGAAATTAGGTGTTGGCAAAAAATGTAATGGAGCTGTGGAACTCCTCTGAGGAGATTCAGTTTTAAAAAGCATGATACAGCAACACACAAAAAAAACCACCTCCCAAAAATAAACAAACAAACTAACTAACAAAAAACTAACAAAAAAACCTCCAACAAATTTGTGGAAGAAGCCTTTCCTAAGAAGAGACCTCTGGATCTTTTTTACCAAACTCTTAGATTATTCCCTGTTGAAGATGTTTAAAGCGTTAAATTAAATATTCCCTTTGACCCACCCAATTAAACTTGTTCTGAGTTCTACCATAAATGAACCATCCACCATTTAAGCAGGAACAAACAGCTCTATTAACCTATATTTGTTTCCCTCCAATTAATCCTGTCTGACAAACACCACTTGTAACCTCACCTGACACACGAGAGTGTTTCAGCATCTAAAGCACCTGTGCAATTTGAAGCATAAATATTCATTGTGACAAACTTAATGTGCACTAATTATCAGCCTGCTTTTCACAGCAAGAGGCAGGATGGCAAAGGGGGCGCTGATTTTGTGTTTTCCACGGTGCTGAGCTCACAGACAGCTGCCTGCAAGCAGCACTTATGGAAAATGGGAATTTTCTACTGCCTCCGACAGTAGAAAATAGTAGTTTCTTCAACACCCACCCCACTGAAGTTCAGAGCCCAAGAGGTTTCTCAGCAGTGTTGGGATAATAATAACAAACAGAGCAAAGACATTTAGGTGCAGTTTAATGCAATGTTGTATTTTCCTCCTCTTCAGATTTCAGAAAGCCACAGACCCACAGGAAGACGTGCCACGAAAAGAGGGAATCAGTTTTATTTCCTCACAAATACTTCATGTTTTTGGTCAAACATTGCCATCCAGTGGCAGGGAGAGCAGTGCTGGCACTGCCAGCTCACAAGTCCTGTCTCTTTTTCCAGTGCCACCTGGCCTCCAAACAACACAGGCAAATTAAGTTGTTCATTTTATTTCCTGCTGCCACATTCCCTTCTAATTTCACATTAGGCTGCAGAAGGATTATGTAGGTAAAAAAGCTCCTCTCTACAGACTCAGCAGAGCAAATGCTGAGAGATGAAAAGCATTTTTAAAGTTTTCTTTGAAGTTTGAGCTCAGCTGAGACTTTTCTGTTCCTACCCTGGCACTTGAGGCAGCTCAGAGTCTGTCCCAGCCCCAGTCTAGGCTGGAAATATGAACTGAACCCTTCATTTCTTTTTCCTGTGTCAGATTCCATCAGATTACACCAGGTNGTCTGTCCCAGCCCCAGTCTAGGCTGGAAATATGAACTGAACCCTTCATTTCTTTTTCCTGTGTCAGATTCCATCAGATTCCACCAGGTTCCACCAGGTTCCACCAGATTCCTGTGTCAGGTTCCATCAGATTCCACCA
>WAAE01011732.1:0-20056 GCA_013400495.1 Nicator chloris | reverse complement strand
CAAACAAACAAACCAAACAAAAATCCAAGGTGAAACAAACGAGCAAAACCCCCAAACAAACTCCCCCAAAATGAAACAGAAAAACAACTCAAAAAGAAACAAAATAACACAACTATAATGTGATGGCAAAATAATTCTGACCTTTCCCAAGGGAAATTATGCAAAACCAAGAGGAACAATGAAAACATTAAGAATTTCCACATGACTTTTTTATATAATTCCTTAATTAGACTGCAGTTGGATGACTAAGCCCTCTTCTCTCCCTGGCTGTAAATAGCAAAAGCAGGGTGTTGGATAATTTTGAGTTCTATTTCTGACCTTCTTGGCAGGTTTCTACACTGCAAAGCTTACTTTTATCCTAAAAGAGATATTTACAAAGGGAATAGTGAACATCTACTGTTTCTTTCATCCTCACTGTTCCTCTTCACTGTAGTGAAGCCCACAGAGGAGTTTAGTATGTTTAGAACTGATCTAGTTGAAACAGCCAAAAAAATGTTTCAAATCTGTTTACCCAAACTATTTAATGTGTGACTACCTAAAAAATCATTACCTCCCTTCAGACGGAAGGTTACAGGGTACAGTCATTCTCCAGGCAGTACCTGGATGCTATAAATACAGGACACTAATTCTAGTCCACTCATGCCTGCTATGCCTCATAACCAGTTGGGTGTCTCCAACTAAGAGCTACTTGACCATATCTTGAAAGCTGAAGAGTGCTTTGCAATTTTCAGCCTATTGTGTTCTTGGTTCTTTTTCTGGATTCAAGCTCATCCCTCTTAAGTCTGCATACTGGAAAACTTTATTCCTTCATGACTCTCTCCGGTGCACAAAATCTGCCCAAGGGTTGTTTTTAGACCAAGACTAATAACTAGTCTTTACCACACATCTGTCATGATGTCATGAAGCTATGGGACTGCTGTCAGTGGGCTGTCCCATCTATGTTCCATTGAGGGTGCACTATATTTTTTTTTTCTTTTTTTTTTTTCTTTTTTCACAATTGCTGCATCTTTTCTGTACTCAGGGAAGATTGCACTGGTTGTCCCCATTTATTACCTCATTGAAAGCACTTGTTCTTTACTATACATGGCCAGTTCCTTCCATTATTCCTCTTCTCTACTTTGCTTTCCAGATTTCCACACATAGTGAAAAATGGTAACCCAAGAAAATACCTCAGAAGAAGGAATAGGGTAGGCTGGTACTTCTTTACTAAAGCTTTTCTTTTTACATTATATCATTATGGCTGTAATGTGTCCAATGGTCAGAACACAGAGGCAGTTTTACATGGCAGGACAAGGCTCCAGCTTCCCACATATTTCAAGGGAATCTTTCACTATTCATCTGCAATGAATTTTGCATTCCTTCCTCAAAGCAATCCTGTGTGCAATCTCCTACACTCTTGGGTGATGCTCCATTTAATAAGTTATTATGTAAAACCAAGCATATCTTATTTTCTTTCTCCAGGTTTATTAATGCCTCAGCTACAAATTCAGGTCCACAAAAGCTATTTGCATCAAATCTTAGGACTGGATTTTTAATTGTGAATTGCAGCCTCAATAAGAAAATGTAATCTGAATCACAAATGAACAATTAAGTTTACTGACACACAGAATCTTTGTTCTGACCATTTCTAACTCCTGATCTTAGACTACTTTTCCTCAGTATAATGACTTCTTGAATGCTGCTCTTTTGTAGTGAGAGCAGCACAGAGGGTGCAGAAACTAATTTTCTAAACTTTCAGCTTCCTGGGATCAGGTACATGCCTCGCCTGTCTCAATTCCTTAGCAGGGTATTGGTTATGTTAACTTATGGTTAGGCACATAAAGGAAATTATGATAGAGAAGTTAAGAGAGAGTAACAAATCTGGGGAACACTAATGGGTGTCTACATCAAAACCTGGGAAAACTGGACTGTAAATGCCATAATCATGTACTCTCACATCAAATATAGGAGCCTAAATTCTCTTTCTTTCTTCATAAATCAAGTAAATAAAATTGATCTCAGTGTAACTGTTCAAAAAGATGTAGTGTCTGATTTCAGTATAGATGCTCTATGCTTTAAACTCTATTTATAACATCTTAATTCAAAACATAAATTATGAAACTTTTAAATTGAGAGTTTCATTTTGCTGTTAATGAGCATGTCCAACTCCAGAGAACTTCAATACTGTAAATTAGGACAAAATGTATTGCTTAAATAATTAATTGCAAGTCACATTTATAATAAATACTGTAATTTAAAGTTTGCTCTATAGCTATTCCTTGTCAATCAATATCACACTTGCTGGGAAGAAACAAATATTATGTTATTATTAATAACAATGGCTTGATACTGCTATTCTTTACATTATTGAAACATCACAGTTTAACAAAATCTCATAATGGGTAATAGCTACAATTGGTTTTAACAGGCCTTTTTATTTAAACTTTGAAAAGACAAGACAAAAATGTCTTGTTCTGATACATAAATACTGCAATTGGGACAATTTATTCTGTATTTAATGTAAACTTTTGACTGAAGCACAAATCTTCCATAGGATTTTGGCATGCAGATCTATGGTTTAAATTAGGCAGAAACAATTTTGAATGATGGCTCCTCTTAACATCAGGGGAGTGCTTACCTCTTTCACTTTACTTTGTACATGGCAGGCCTCCAAAACTCCTACTGTTAAATCTGAATTAAGTAGCCTTAATACGTATGATATTTAACATTTTCAGAAGCTATGCATTAAATCTGTAGCCTAAAACTTCTAGTTAGGGAATGAACCCAACACTTCAGGGTTTTATATGCATTTCTTTATCGTTAATTCCTCTTGCCAAGCGTATGTTTCACTTCAAACTATATAAAAGTTCACATCACCTGAATCTGTTTCTGCAAGATTAGTGGAGTAATATCTTAGTCTGAAACTGATCTTTTTCTTTCACAGCGTTTTAGTCCCTGAACTCTTAGGCTTGTATTAAATATGAAATAGATTTAATGAGTTTTAATATTTAAAGACATTAAATACCCTGAACAAGATGGTTAAGAATTGTAGAGCAACTTTGTCACTAAAAAGAGCTTAGCAAATCCAGCAAAGTACCACATTAGTTTTCTGTATGCGTGATTATATATATTTGCCATGTTATCAGTTTCTGAAGATGAGGTCTTTCTTTGAAGCTGAATTTCTTCTGAACAATGTTAGATGGAATATGAATGAATTAAGTAATTTTTAAAAAAAAAATCAGTTATTCACATTTCTCAACATGAATTTATATTAATTTCCACTGCATTAGTTGGCAAACAAAATTACATCAACCAAACATTTTAATAACAACTATCAATAATAAGGTGTTTATTTAGGCAGAGAAGGTATTAAGATATGTGTAGTTGCACCTCATCTGTGAAAACTGACAATTTGCGGTAATCTGGGTCTCAGCTCAGCACTTTACCTCCTTTACCTATAACCTCCTTCAGTCTGATGTTTTCCCTCTTGACCTTACTAAGTGTCTGACAGACCTGAAACTACTACTGTACTATCAATGCTTTATAAAAGCTCATACTTCAGCTGGCATACTAGTGGCATATTGTTTCCAATAATATCTCTTTTTGTCAACGGTGTGACCACTGGAGAAAAAAATAATGAGACACAATACTTGGTATATATATACACCTATGAAAGCCTTCACAAAGTAAATGGTAATCTCAGAAACTGAACCCAAAATTGTGTCTATAATCTGGTCTAAAGTGACTGTCATTTGTACAAGTGGACCAAAGACAAAAAAACCCCAACCAACCAACCAAAAAAAACCAAAGAAACAAAAACCAACCAAACAAACAACAACAAAAAAAAACAAAACAAAAACACACAAACAAACAAACACCCAACCAAAAACAGATTGGAAGAACTGCTTTAGATTAAAAATGACAGAGAAGGGGGAGACAAAAGTTAGGTGGACTGATGAAGTGTTCTGCCCCATATAGTATTTTAAAGGGATCAAACATACCCCAGAACAGTACAAAGGGGGCCAAAACTACATTTTTAATACAGTCCAAAGTAAAAAATGTTGAATACTAAAAAAAACCCCCCCAAACTAAAAAACAAATAAAATAAAATCGCAGTATACAGAAACAGTAGGATAAATAAGGCCTTGTAATCTGCAGGCTGCACAGATGTTAGTGGCAGCTCAAAGGAAACCAAAAGGTCACATTGCTGTCAACTTTCCTATAAATAATCAACCTTTGATTCTAGTAGTGTGGTGGGTTGACCTTGGCTGGTCACCAGGTGCCCACCAAGCCACTCTATCACTCCCCCTCCTCAGCAGAACATAGAGCAAATGTACAATGGAAATCTCATGGGTCAAGATAAGGACGGGAAGATTACTTACCAATTACCATCACAGGCAAAACAGACTCAACTTATGGAAATTAATTTAATTTACTGACATTTAAACATAGTAGGGTAATTACAAGTAAGAACAAATCTAAAACCACCTTCCCTCCGCCCCTCTCTACTTCTCAGGCTCAGCTTTACTCCCTATTTTCTCTACCTCCTCCCTTCCAGTAGTGCAGGGGGATGGGGAATGGGGGCTGTGGTCAGTTCATCAAACACTGTCTCTGCCACTCCTTCCTACTCAGGAGAATGACTCCTTACACTCTTTTCCTGCTCCAGTGTGGGATCCCTCCCATGGGATACAGTCCTTCATGAACTTCTCTAGCATGGATCCTTCCCTCAGGGGCAATTCTTCAAATAAATGCCCCATCATGAGTCGTTCCCAAGGGGTGTAATCCTTCAGGAATTGACTGAAGGGTCCCTCACAGGATCACAGGTCCTGCCTGGAACTTGCTCCAGAAAGGGCTCTTCACAGGCTGCAGCTTCTTAAAGATCTTCCACTTGCTCTGGCACAGGCTGGACTGCAATGGATACCTGCTCCACCATGGACTTCCACAGGCTGCAGGGGAATCTCTGCTCTTGTGCCCGAGATCTTCTCCCTCCTCATTCACTGATCTGTGGTTCTCTCACATATGATCACTTCTCTCTCCAGGTGCTGCTGCACAGCANAACAAACAAACACCCAACCAAAAACAGATTGGAAGAACTGCTTTAGATTAAAAATGACAGAGAAGGGGGAGACAAAAGTTAGGTGGACTGATGAAGTGTTCTGCCCCATATAGTATTTTAAAGGGATCAAACATACCCCAGAACAGTACAAAGGGGGCCAAAACTACATTTTTAATACAGTCCAAAGTAAAAAATGTTGAATACTAANTTTTTACCCTTTCTTAAATATTTTCACAGAGGTGCTTCTCATGTTGCTGACTGGCTCAGATTTAGCCAGTGGCAGATCTCTCTTGGAGCCAGATGAAACTGGCTTTTCCTGACATGGAAGCAGCCTCTGGCATCTTCTCACAGAAGCCATCCCTGCAATCCTCCCCCCAGCAAACCTTTCCACATAAACCCAATGCAAGCAGCTGGAAGGGTATCATATGATAACAAATAATATAGGAAGTGGTGAAGATATGGAAGCATATTTCTCTATTAAACTAAAGATCACTCCTTAACAAAGAATAAAATATTCGTGTCCTCCCACAGCACAATTTCTTGCCCCACAGTACAATTCATTGTTCCACAGTACAATTCATTGTACACTATACATTAGAAGACAAACTCATGCTATTTCTCACTATTTACTCTCAAATAGGATTACAGCATAGACCACAGTACCTGCTATTCTCTCTAAGCAATACCTTAAGGCACACTGGGAAAGCAAAATATTCTTGATGGTGAGGACTATCTTAATACCCATTTTCTATGTAGTTGCTGTCACCCTAACAACATATTTCCAACAGTGAGAACACAGATAGCTTCCTGCAGAGTTTCTAATCTCAGGGCCATTTTGCAGAGCAGCCAGGAGGATGTGCTAGCGTAATAAGAAATCTGGTAACTACTGCCTGGAGATATAACACTTCATGTCTGCTCACTTTTCAAACTCTCTTGGCTTAAAGCAGGGATCCTAGCTTGGCTCCTAAATCTTTCCTTCCCTAGATAGCAACACATTATTCTCACACCAGATAGCTTAACTTGCTGGCTGCCTACAGAACCCCTGAGAGCCCTTTTAATTATATACAAAACTAACACACGAGGTCCATAAAACACTTCCAAGTCTGTCAAGACTGCTAAGTACTTGGATTTGAAGTGAACATGCTTGTGTTTTGATTAAGTTGCTACTTCTGTTTATAATGCATGTAATATGCCAGAGGTCAGGGGGGACAGGTTGTACACTGGACTTCAAAGTTAGTGTCCCAGATTTGTTTCATTCAAGAGACAACTTAGGGTTATTATGGGCAAAAGATTCTAAAGTATGTAAAGAAAGGATGATATTTCAGTGGGACTTTTCCCACAATATATTTTAAAAAGTCTTCTTTTTGTTTGACACAATTTCCCTGTGGCATTGTGCCACCTCCTCACAGCTATCCATAACTCTTCTTCTGCTTGAAACAATCTTCAACATGCCACTCTTGTTAATGACTGAGATACCCCTTGATGGTGCTTAACATTTAATAGTGCTAGAGCTCCACGTTTGCCCAAACAACCTTTTCCATTTACCTTACCTCAAAGGCGTTCTAATTTTTCTTCAGAGACAGAAATCCTTTAAGCCCATTGTATCCTTAGGCTACAAATTTACTGAGATTTAGGTTTCCAATAAGAGCTCCAAGATGAATGCCACCTTCTCATTTATGAATCAATTTTTGCCCATCGGCTTTTCAGTGTTATTACTTTTTATTTTATTTTACACTCAAAGGAGAGAACCTCAGGAATGCATACATACATACATACACACACAATGTTGGGATAAGGGGAGAAGGAGGAAGAACTTAAATCAGAACCAAATAAAACAGATGGCATTCTCTTCAACATATTATGCAGACAAAAATGTCAAAAGATATGTAGCCACAGATATAGCAACTTTTTCATCTTCAGGACCCTTGTTTTGATCATCACCACTCACCACAAAGGCAAGCATGCTATTTCTTAGTGCCATGAGCTATGTTTTTATATTGGAGTTTTCAGCAGTTAAAGAAGCACTTTTTTTTCCTCACACCACAATTCAACTGATGCTATCATCTGTCTTCAGTGGTTAGCATGTGTTTGGTCTCAATGAAGACAACACTGTATCTCAGAAAATTCTGTAAAGGAGTAGCACATGAAAAAGCTTTACTTCCCTAAACTGACTAAAAATCCAGTGCAATTCATTTGGAGCTAAATTTCAAACAGGTGAAGCAATAAACTGAATAGTTTAAAAAACTTAGTTACAAGAATCATGATTTTCAAATCACTGACTTGCAAATTCTGATTTATTTTAATCGTGTTTTGACTGAAATGAATGTTGAACTTCATGTAAAGCCCAGCACACTAAGCAATTCTCATTGGGCAATTATGTGTTTATGGTCGTGTATAAAATCTAGATAAATTATAATCCCATTTTAATTGTTTGCTGGCAGTCAGATGCTATTTTTGCTCTATGGTTTAAAATTCAGCCCATTTGAGGAATACAATGAAAATCAAAAGCTGGAATCAATCTTCTATCAGAAGTTAGCCTGCCATGGCAGAACTCCCCTAGGCTTCAGAAACATTCCTTGCAAAATTAGAATTGCCATACGAACCAGGCAACTGGTTTGCCAAAACCTGATGGTATTAGTTAATTTGAATTTTACCTGCATTGATGGCAACTATTATATTTCCTTTAGTTACATACATGACATTATAAGCAATTAAAAAAAGAACAGGTTCATTTGGTGAGAAGGGAGCTATCTTCATAGTTCATAATTTATCCAGAAAGCTAAAAAACCTGAGCAGAATCTTTCTGTAAGTGGGACATTTGGGAGTCCACCTCTGAAGATTTTTTTGAAGAAACAGAAAGCATCTTCCAGTATAGCTAAACCATGATAGTAATGAAAACAACTGGAGTTCAGTATTACCTACATGAATGCTTAAAGGACGCTCCTGATCAAGCTGTGATTCAGACCCAAGTGACTCCACCTAACCATTGAGACACTGACCCATGGGATGTACTATAATCAGTCAAGGCTCTCTTTTAACACCACAGAACCTGACATGCTGACCAATTTGTCCCATTTATGTCTTACTCACTACTAGAGTGTTTTTCACCTCTGCATTCTATATCTGGATTTCCCATTGCACAGGCAGATAGAAGTTATGTAAGCAATTGTGGACTTAAACACCTAATTGTTCCTTGTAGTCAGATTAGAAAAAAAGGTGAAACATAATCCAAGAAAACCAAAATAAAGCACACCAAAAAACCTCAAGAGTGTTGTTGCTTGCACTCGGAGAACGGATCTTGCATACCAAACATGAGGAAAAGCCATTTTCAAAGGCTATCTGAACTCATGTTAAATAGTTGACTACTCAGCCAAGTGAAAAATAGATCCAAAGGATGAAATAATAAAGCTTCAGGGACAAAAGAGCCACACACTATTTAGCAGAGAATGAGGCTTTCTATAATGGAAACATAAGCAGTGACTCTTAGAGTACTTTGAAAAAATGATTGCAAGCAAAGCCTTGTGAAACATCAACGTATTCTGTGACAGCTGTTTACAGGTTTTCCTTTTAAGCTGTACACAGTTGTATGTCAGAGCAGTAATTTTAGGAAATAAAAAATTGGATCTGAATGCTTTTCCAGATACCGGCATGCAATAAAAATACACTCACCTGAAAATAAATGACAATTGTAATTTTAGGTTAAAAAAGGTTTGTGTACTGCAAATTGAAGGACTCTAACCTCTGAGATTTCTAAAATGCATTTTTCAGGTTTAGTTATACATTATTTAATACTCAGAATTCATTTTCATAGTTTCTGGATAAGCCATTCAGAGTGGCAATGTATTACAATTGAGAAGGAATGGAGGGAAGTAGAACATAATACAAAGCACCTACAATGTTTCCTGCTCCACTTAAAAAAAAAAAAAATCTGTAAGTATGAAAATCCAACATTTTTGTTATAATGAAGCAAGGAAATGGAATTCTTACAGCATTGTGTTTAAATCAAAGCTAGATTCAATTTGAAAACTGGTACTGATTCAGATAAGATTTGGCTTCTTAATATTGGCTTATGACAGTAATGAAGGACTTTATTTATAGTTGCTGTTTTGCAAGAACTAAAGGGAAAAATATGTTTTAAAGAATTAATATGAATATTTCAAAGCATTCTTCTTATACAATATCACTGTGTAAAGCAGTCTTCAAGAACTCTGGGAAGCAGTGTAAATGAGGTGAGTGATAGCTCAGCACGGGCCATTTGGCACCTGTAAGAACTTCTGTTGCAGAAAGTGGATTGGCAAATTTTGTGCTTTTTCTTCCAAGGCTCCCTTTTACTTCTGTAGAAAACAAAACCTTATATTATGGAAGTATTTTATTTGAATGGTATATTTACAACCCCTGTAAGAAGCTGAAATAGCAAACTGACTTAGACTCTCTACAGCTCTTTCACGGAAGAAAACAAGAAAACAATCTATGTGTGATAGTTTCTAGTTTCTTGCTGCTACCTCTCCCCACTGGCCATAATATAGATGAGACATAGCTTATTATCTTTGGCTTTATGACTACGATGATATTCTCTTGCCAGTAAAGAAGCTTGCCTTCCTGGGCGGGAAACACAGAACAGTACAGCTATTTTAGGAGAAAGCTTGCTGTTCCATGCAGGAAGATTTAGTTCAGAAGCAAAGGCTTGAACAAAACAGGGGGAGAACAGTACTTTTTTCCATCAAAAGTCCTGTTCTGAAATCATACACTTATGAAAGTTGTCTCAGTGACAAGACAGAATCCTCTGAAATGCAAATAAATATACATTCAAAACATCATTAGTTTCTCAAAACTTCATTAGGTATACTCAGGAAGAGTTATGACATCTTCTGCCAAAACTCCTCACAGAAATCTGTATGGTAATGTCACAGAGTTGGTATCTGACAAATTTCTCTTATAGGTAACCATGGCCTAAATACACTAAATACAGAGAAGATAAGACTAGAGAATATTCAGGAATATAAAACAGAAGCTGAGACAGTGGAAATCTAGAAAGTAATAAGTTATAGGATTGATTAAAACCTGGCCATAATATTTTAACTAGGGTCTTCACTGGTAAATATGAGTACCTATTGAATAATATTTTTCTCTAAAGTCCAAGGGTAGTTTCCTAGGCAACTGGTTTACACTACCACTTGTGGTGTGTTAGCCTTGCCTGGCTACTAAATGCCCAAGCAGGCCTTCTCTTGCTGCTTCTCCTCAGCAGGACATGAGAGAAAAATCACTTTTGGGTTGAGATTGAGATGAGAAGACTGATTAACAATTACCACCATGGGCAAAATGAGTGTTACTTTGAGAAAATTAAATTTATTGGCAATTAAAATAGAGCTTGGTGGTGAGAAACAAAGAAAAAAGAAACAAAAACAACACTTTCTACTCACTCCCCCCTTTTCTGAGGCTCAGCTTCACTCTCTTATTCCTGACTTGTGAATATACTTGCTCTGGTAACTTCATCTCTGCTCGGATTCCTGGAACTTCTCATTTCTCTTCTTCACTGACCTGGGAGTTTTCAGCAATGTTTCTCCTATTTTTCCTCACTTCTTACTGCCAGGCAGTGTTTTTTTACTGCAGGTGTTTGGTTTTTTTTACCCTTCCTTAAGCAAATTTTCTGTAAGATGCCAGCTCCTTGGTGGGAGGGCTCAGCCATGCCCTGAGGTGGCTGGGCTAGAGATGGAACCAGCTGTGTCCAGCATGGGGCAGCCACAGCTGCTTCTCACAGAGGTCACCCTGCAGCCCCCACTGCCAATGCCAGGGTACCTGCCCCCAGTTCTTACCTATATAACCCTGGAAACCCACATCCAATATCTTTATTAAAAAATAAGAAAAAAAAAGGAGATAAACAATAAAAAAATATTAGGTGGATAAGGTTGAAATGTATGAGTGTTTAGCAAAATAAAAATGTACACTCTTCTTTCCTTGCATAGAGTAATGGGGCAGAGACTCTTTCTGTATATAGTAGAAGAGAATTTTTCATATATTGTTCTAATTGTCAAGATTAAATGTGAAAAATGAAATATTTATCTTTTTAAAATCAAGTTGAAACACTTGAGCCAGAGAGGTTAAAACAAGTTCATGGAACAATCAAACAAACAATTTAAGGCCATGATTTATTTAGCAGGTTCAGAGTGATAATGAGTAAAACCGCTAATCAGTGCCCACAGATATTAAATAATAAATTCAATAGGTTGAAATGTGTATGTGTAAAGCAGAAAATGTTAGTCTAATGATTGAATTAATCTTAATGCAGAGAAATTCTTGCATGCCAAATTTGTTTACCACATAACATGCTAATGAAGATAAAACTGGTGGGGCTTCTTTACCCTTACAAATTAAGTATAACTTGGGAAAAGTTGAAAGGGCATCAAGTGGTAAAATTTTTAAGAGGCACATGAAAAGATTGAGCAAACAAGAGACAGCAAGAGATAAGGTACTTGTTCTGTATTACACTTTGAATGGCTGAATATAAATTACTGGATTGGTACAGTTTATCAAAGAACCTACTGTGTAAAACAGATCTAGAAATAACCATGGGCTTCATAATTAGCCAATAATTCTGGTGTTTCCTAAACCCACTTTTTTTGACTAAGGAGGATAATTTGTGTTTGTCTGTGCACACAGGCTGGAAGTTCAGATCTCTGTGCTAATTAATGTGGTTGGGGTTTTTTTGTTTGTTTTCTGATCATCAAACAAATGTGCTTACAATGAAAATTAAGGACAACTTTTGTCAGTTGTCTTGCTAAAAAGAACCTTGGATAAACAAACAAACAAACAAACAAGCAACCCTCTAACAATGAGAATTATTGCTCTTTTCTCCTTTAAAGTATTCAGTATCTATTATGGGGTACAACCAACTGTTACAGTAGAAAGTGTTATTTTCAGATTGCTTGCTGTTTGGCATTTTGATACATAGAAGAGGCCCAGTTTGACAAATCTTTCCCAAGGCAGATTATCAGCAAAGCTGATTCTCAACTACAGAAAGAAGTTTATTTCCAATTATTTATTGGGGTGTGTTTACATCTTGGTTTGTGGAGGTTTTTGTTTGGTTTTGGTTTTGGTTTTGTTTGTTTGTTTGTTTTAACTGGTCATCTCTCAGCTATTTTAAACGGAGATTTGCTGAAGTATCATCCAATAACATAAACTTGGCTACACTGATCAACCCTTTTTGATTGTGATGGGCTAATTCAAACATTCAAAGCTGTTGAATATACTCCATCAAAACAAAGTAGTGCTAATGAGGTAGGCACAATACCCAAGTTTAAAGTCACTTATGTATTCCAGTGAAAAATAGATTTGAATTTTTTCATCCACTAAAATAATTTAAATAATTAAATTAAATTAAATTAAATTATTATTAGTGAAAGGCCTAGAACATAAATCCTGTGAGGAGTGGCTGAGGGAGCTGGGGCTGCTTAACCTGGAGAGGAGGAGGCTCGGGAGAGACCTTACTACTTTCTACAACTGGAGGCTGTAGCCAGGTGGGGTTGGTCTCTCCTTCCAGGAAACCAATGACAGGACAATGCAGCAGAGTTTTAAGCTGCACCGGGGGAGTTTTAGGCCTGACATTAGGAAGAAGTTCTTCACAGAAAGAGTGACTGTGCACTGCAGTGGGCTGGTGGTGGAGTCACCATCCCTGAAGGTGTTTAAGAAAAGACTGGACATGGCACTCAGTGCCATGGTTTAGTTGATGAGGTGGTGCTCAGTCATAGTTTGGACTAGATAACCTCAAAGGTCTTTTCCAACATGACTGATTTTGTGATTCTGTGAAATGATCCAATTATTTTACCTGACTAAGGTGCAAGATTTGCCAATTTTACTTTAAAAAAAAAAACAAAAAACCAAAAAAACCAAACAAACAAAACCAAACAACAAAACAGTATTTTCTCATATTTTTACTTAGGCTAAATACACTATTCTATTCCTGATATATTAAGGAGATTCATTTGCATATCACATATTTTAATTTCAGATGCACTGAACAAAATGTATAGGACTTACACACATCTGAGAAAGTAATACTGCATATGACATAGTAATGAAAATAAAATAAAAACAAAACAAAACAAACAACAAACACACAAACAAAAACCAACCAACCAACCAAACAAAAACACAAAAAACCCACAACAAACCAAAAAAAACCCCACCAAAACCCCGTTGCTAGCAGAAATGTGCAATATGCAATTACTTCCTCAATATCTTTCAGAGATCAGTGTTAAGTGCTCTTAAGCATTACATTTGGCACCACAACACTTTAACACCTTTGGCTAGTCTAGACATGCTATTCCAATTTCTTAGCCTCAACCTAGTTATACAGATTTTAATGGGCAACCAGGATAGAAAAGTTGAAGACTGCTGTCAGTGTACTGCCAGATTTGTGAGATGCCATAAATCTTGTGGCGGAATACAACACTGTGTAGGCTGGCATCTTGTAATAGGCAAACATTGACAAGACCAAAAAGGAAGGAGGCTGAATTAAGCAATATGGCACTCATCTTTTCCCCTGGTTAAGCACTCCCTTTCTCAATTTAGGTTGTTTTCCAGATTGTTCTGGAACTTCACAGTCTTCTGAGGACAGGCATTCTTTCATTGAAGTTTGTTCAGTTGACAGAATGATTCATGGACATTTTTGAGCTATAAATAAAAGAGCTTTCTAACTTTTGAGCAGCACAGAGCTGTTCTAAAATGTTTCAATGTACATGGAAGCATTACCTATAACAATGTCAGTTTGTCACAGCACTCAATTTTTTCATTCACAATGCTGGTGCTGTCGTGCATAATCTATCCAGCTGGCAGTTTACCTGACACCTTCCAAACCATTCCTTTCTCTGCTGCCCCAATAACACTCATCTAATTTCTCTCCTTTTCTCTCCCTATACTTGTGAAACATAGTAGGCAATATCAGCAGTCACTTCTGGACATGATCCAGTGAGAAAGGCATTTTATCTTGTCGCCAACATAAACATATGGAATTCTAAACAAAGGGCATGAGATATGGAGAGACACCAACATACAGTGCTACCAGGATTTATTCTTTCAAAGTTAATAAATAAACAAATAAATACATACAGTAGTTGAACTACATTATACAGAATAACAGAATATACTTTTTGTCAAACAACCAAGCAAGTAATAGACACTTAGAAAAGCCACAGAAAATTCTCCTCCAAAAATGAAAGACTGTGGACCATAAGTCTCTTGTGTACTAAAATGTCTTCCAAAGGATTAATTTGCTTACTCTTAAATGGCTTTTTAAATGTTATTGTGCTCTTATAAGGATTTTTTTTTTTAATTCATGCATGTTCTTGTGGATCATCCTTCAGCCCAAAAGAGAATAAAGCATGTAAAGCAACTTACTGTTTGGATTCCAGTACTCTTCACTATTTTTTGCTTAACTAGACCCATTCCTCTCTTTTGGCATGACATCTTCTGCCATTTACACAGAGTAGCTCAAAAATGCTGTTTGATTTTCAGGATAGAAAGTATTATTTTATTTTTTTTAAACAGTAAAGTATTTTGCTTTTTTGGAAGGCATAACTCATAGGCTAGGGACTGAAGTGTGCATAGTATATAATTGGGGTTAAAAATCATAGAATCATAGAACTATCTAATAGAATATTCTGAGTTGGAAGGAACCTACAAGGACCACTCAAGTCCAAATCCTGTCCCTGCACACGACAACTGCAAGAGACATGCCATGTCCCCAAAAGCATTGTCCAAAGGTTTTTTGAACTCAGAGAAGCTTGGTGCTGTGACCACCTCCCTGTGCAGCCTGTTCCAGCTTTATGTCATTCATTTGAGTGCTGTCATGGTCAAGAGGGTGCTCCTCTGCTTCTGCTCATGAAGTGGTAACTGCAATGAGGTCTCCTCCAGGCTGAACAGACGAAGTGACCTCCGCCACTCCTCATATGAAGAATTTCCCTGCAGACACTTCCCCATCTTCATGTTCCTAAAGAGACTATTTTAGTTAGGTTTCTCAAGTATGAACTGGGCAGGCATCCTATACCTAACACAGCAGTCCAGATATGCAGAAAGAAAACATATGAGCAGAGCTAGAATTTCTTGAGAATGTGGCCATGAGAGTCTGGTAAGACTGCAGAGGGTATTAACAGAACATAGTCACTGACCAGATTATTTTTAGTAATGTTTTTCTTTAAAATCAGTCATGCTGTCTCTTTAAATGCTGAAGGGTAGTTGGGTAGACAAAGGTCAGTATCATTAACATCTAGATTGTCTGAATATCTCTGTACTCTAACAGAAAGTGTTATATCTATGCATGTCTGTATGCATAGGCATGCATATATTTATCCATTACAGCTGTCACAGTGACCTATATTCATCTATAACATATGTTAGATATTTTCAGTCTTCTGCAAAATGTATAATTAATATGTCTCCAAACAGTGTAGTTGCTCATGCAAGAAGGATTCATATTATTAAGTGCCTATTTACAACTGGAAATATATGATTTCCATTCATGATGAAGTAACAATGAAGGGCACACATGGGTAGCATATGAAAAATTAATAAATAATTATTAAGACCTGGAGTAATGGCACAAAACAACTACCTTATATAATTCCTTTCATTTGTCATGAAAAGAAATATATGAACTGTGAAACTATAATTCAAACAACTAATCCATTGTGGTGTGGGTGATTATTTTTAAGTAATTTAGTTTCTTTTCTGAATGATCCAAGGAATCTGCACTCAAATCAGCTGGAAAAGGCAGCAGTGCAGGGAAATTTTTGATTACACTTTTAATTTCACAAACTAACCTACAAATGACTTTAAAATTGCTGGTAACACTACAGTATTACTAACCACCTACATGTTTTTATTGAAAGAGTGTAGCTACAATCCATTAGTTAATGACTATGCTGTGCTTGCCAGATCACATTCACACTCACAACAACTATAAGTGCCAGGATTTCAAGGGCCCTGGAATAACACCACCAATTAAAACCAGCCTCTTTTGTTACATTTTTGCAAAACCAATACATTTAAAAAAAGAAGAAAACCCCAAAACACTCAAACTGTGTTGGCTTCTCCACTGAAAATAAAATCAATTTTGTATGCCTTTGCTGTGTTACAGTGTAAGTCTTTGGCAATATTGAAATATGTGCTTGTATATTTTAAGTACATTTTAAATAACAACAATTTAGCGTGTTTTTAATAATAAATTGCTTCCCCTAAATTCAGTAATTGACCACTGCTTTTTAACAAAAAACAGATTTTTTAATATTCAGTAAAAGTTAAACATCAAAACTGGTCAATTACTTCATCACACTCTCTTGTCAGTCATATATATTTTTACAAAAGGAAAAATTAAGAATGTGCAAAGCGATAAACGTCACACCATTTGGTTCTTGGATTATAAAATATACAATTATTATAAAGTTGAGAAGGTTTTTATTTTTTTCCTAGTTATTTTAGATGAAAGAATCATTTATAACTGATGTTTTTACTTGATAATGAGTATGTTTTTATAGTTATCTCCGTGACACTATTTAGCAAATGCAGTTATGGAATAGAATAGTTCAGTACAGTAAAGTAAAAGAAAGAAGTTATTCAATCTTTCTCAATGAACTTAAATACTTTCTTTAGATCTTGAAGACAACACAGATCTAATCTAAAAGAGTAATGGAGCATATCACCAAGTGAGCAAAAAAATCCTTCTCCTAAATGGTAGGCACATAGAATTTCATTCCAAGGTTTGTATTGAAAATGATATTTTTGTGTGGTTTTCAGAGTGAAGAACTTAAAAATCACCATAAATATGCTAGGAATATTTGAGCATGAAGTACTTAGATGACGGTTCAGTAATGCAGATTTGTTTAAAATAATAGGTGAGTTGTTTCATGTAGAAAGAAATATATCTTACTAAATAGTAAGTCTACATTAACTTGCAGGAGTGTACTTCGGACATGAATCTCCTAACCACCTCCACCTGACATACTTATGAAGACCTTTTGGAGCACAAGGATAGGATTCCTTTGGAATGGAATGAAACCAGAATTATTCTTCAGTAACTAATGGGCATTCAGCCCATGGACCACAGAAGACCAGAGCAACTGACAGGGAAGTGTACGCAGTAAACTCTGTATTCTCAGCACCAGTAGCTTCCTATCCAGATCCGTTCCTACTGTGCTGTGTTATACTTCATCATGGAGCTACAAACACCGAAAAAGGTATAAGACTTATATATAGGTATATGCAAGAAAATGTTTTTCTACTTTCTCACAAAGGTGTCCAGATGTTACTAAATATTTTTTTTTTTTTTTTGTTGATTTTTGTTTGTTTTTTTGAGGTTTTTCTTTTTTTGCTTGTTTGGTTTTTGGGTGTGGGTTTTGTGCTGATGTCACATGGGGTTTATATTGAAAAGCTTTTTGCCAAAGCTGCAAAATTTTCAAACGGTTCTGAACAGTTAAAGATTGATTTATGTCTTTAACTGTTCCTTTGTTTCAAGATGGGAAAAAAAGTTTTTGAACGTTTTGGACAAAGGTTTTTTTATATATATTTTCCTTTCCTTGCCACAGGTAAATATGTCCTAAGTTTAGTTGCATATGTTGCTACCATGTCTAGATGAATTCTCTGTAGCACACAGGCCTTCACCTTGCAACCACAGAATATAGACGTTTAACACACGATGCACAGTGAAAAAATGTAAGTATTCTACTATTATTTTCCTTCTCCCTACTTATCTTAACATGTATTTACCTGGATTAGTATGAAAGGGGATAAAGCATTACACTAAAAAGTTATTCCACTCTTATTCCTGTTTCTAAAAGGTTTACTTCTGTGGATTTTAGACTGCAAATATAATTCCTTATTTTTTTCCTGTCTACTTAATTCATCTTTCATCCCCTTTCTCCTCCTGCTGAAGACAAACAGAGCAAGTGTATGTACGAAAATATAAAATGTTCCTTGGGAAGGCAAATATTTGAAAGAAAACAGAATATTCCTTACCTATATAATAAAATTTTCAAATTATATTCAGAGAACCTCCCTTCTTATACATGGATTTCTTCTTAGGAAAAACAAACACACACACAGACCAACACAAAATCTCAGAAAAATAGAGATAAAGCCATAAGATAAGCATAATAAAATGAATACGTAGTCTCTGGATAAGTCCAGGTCAAACCCAAAGACAATTATGCATAAGGCTTTTTCTTAAGATAACACACTTTTTCTTCCAAAATTCTAGATTTCCTTCACAGAAAGCAAAGCTTACCAAGATGCTTTTATTGTAGTTAAATCACCAAAAAAAGAAAAAAAAAAAAAAAAGGAGGTATGCAATTGGTGTTTTTATTTCATTAATACTGTAAAAAATGAGGCATAAAATATAAAAATGCCCTTTTCCTTTGTAAACTGTTAGGTGCAGATAAGAAAAACTGATAAATCTCCCAAGAGATACGAGTATTCCCTTAGCAACAAGAAAAGCTGAGATTCATCTCACACAGAGGTTGGATTTGTGGGAATCAGCTAAATTTAGGTGTCTGAGCTTCCCCTATACACAATGTCAATTCAGTCAATGTAGTTTGGAAAACTATGCCTCTCACATTAAAGAAGACACATCTACTACCCATCATTCAGTTAAGTAACTGTCTGACTCTCTAGTCTAAGTTATGATAATTGAGGTCTCCACTGACTACACCTGGATCTCAGACTAATTCACATCTACCTCCAACCCACATCTGAATGAGTCATGGATAAATCACGAGGTCGCACACATGGCATCTGCACTCACACCTTTTTGAATGAATCTCAACCTAAACCTCATTTCTGTCTAACTATCAGCAACACCAGTTTGGAAATGGGTGCCCAAGATGGCTGCATGTGGACGTGAAACAGGAAAGAAGGGAGTGCAATTAACAAGAAGTAGGTATTTAACCAAAAGCCGATATATAACAATTAATCTGAGTCCTATGCACATAAATTCTGGAGTTAAATTACATCCCAAATGTCTTTGTGACATTTTGAGTTTTGAGTTCCTATTACACTCATCAGAAATATGGTGAATGGAGTCTAGAGTGAAATTTAGCAAACCTGGTTTAGGCACTCAGTTTAAATAAAAGCTTTCATGCTCAATAAATTAAAAAGGGAGCTTAGACACTTAGGATAAAGTTTTAGATTTCTACAAATAAGCATCCAAATTCAGAGTATATAATATGAAGCTGAGTTCATTATTAATTTCTGGAACTAACATGGGTATTATTTGATTTCTTTCTACAACCTTCATTCATAACTTATGGTGGGGTAAGGCATTTCTTTACCCAATTTACTTGACTCATTTCAGATATCTACCTCAGGAGCTAAACTGGAGAAGAAACAAGTAACCTGGATAGTACCTATTTGTTTTTAATTCCTATACTGTGTGTAGTACTACACCAGATATCCTACCATAAATTTACACATTTATACTTCATTTACCTTAGGGAATACAGATTTTTCTTCCTTTTTTCTCTTCACTTTTTTATTGCCTGGTCTATGCAAGACAAATTTAATTAATATATAGGCTTTCAGAATCATAGAATGGTTAAGTTTGGAAGGGAAGCTGGGAGAGGGTTTAGTCATGTCTTCCTGGTCAACTCAGGGAGTTACCATGAGTTAACTAGAGAAATGTCCTGTTTGATTTTCAAAATATCCAGGAAGATTCCACAATCTCTCTGGGAAACTTGGTGCAGAGTTCTACTGTTCTGATAGAAAGAAAACGTCTTTTTTTTTTTTTTCCTTATGTTAAAGAAAATTCGTCTATATTTCAGTTTGTGTCCAGTGACCCTTCTTTAAATTGGTATACTACTGAGAAAAGTCTGTCTCTCTCTCTACTCTCCTTTCCACACCACATCAGCTATTTGCACACGTTAATTAGATCCTTCCTAAGTCTTCCCTTCTCCAGGATGAACAGTCACAGCTCTCTCAACATCTCCCCATGTGACAGATGCACTAATACCATAATAATCTTTGTGGCCCTTTTCTGGA
>WAAE01011731.1:45189-57105 GCA_013400495.1 Nicator chloris | reverse complement strand
TTTTCATCAGATAAGTTTTGAACCCCCCTTTCCATTCTTATTCTTTCACTTGCACATTTCTTTTAACTCTGTAGCATGCTCTTCTGTTGTTGGTGATGTTTCTACAAATAATATTTCATGACCTAAGCTCCTCAGAGTCAGCAAACAGTAACCATAGGCTGAGGCCAAAGCAAGAAAAGGCTCCCTAGTCTGAAAGCAAGAACTGTTTATACCCAGGTGCTTGTGGGGGTGTGTGACTGTGTGTGTGGGTAAATAAACACAGTAAGGCATACTTCATTTGTGGAATCCTATTCTTCCATTGAGAGGAAGTCATCAACAGAAAAAGTGTAATTATCAGACTAGCCTAGCTTCTCTTTTTTTCAGCTGTATTGTGTATCTGCACCTGAGTGAACCCTTATCTCACCTCATTGAGAACACCTAAGCTGAGTATCAGCTTAACTTCAATACCGCAAACTGTTACAGCAATTAGTTCTACACTAATTCGGCAGTGATGTCCGTCCTGTATATATATTTTGCTAACAGAAGTAGTACATCCATATCATTGGTAGAATATAAACAGGTTAAGGGGGAGTAAAACTACTTCAACTTTATGAAACAAAAGGATAATATCCCTAAATACAAATTGCTTGTTAGCTCTATTCTTTCACAATCAGCCTCTACTAAAGAAGCATTCGTTTTCAGCATTCACCTTTGCACTTCAGCATTCTAGGATGGATAGCACCATTGAACAGTGTTGATGCTAACTCCTTCCACTTCAATTAAAATAAAGTGCAAAGGGTTGTTTATTATTTCAGTGTGTGCTCAATACTTGATCTGGTCACTCCCTCACTGGACTATACTACTTCTACAGGGAGAAGTCAGTGTTTGTGAAGAAGTTGCACAGTTATTTGTAATTGCTTTACAACACAGTACATGATAATAAATGTCTCTGAATGAAGTTACTGATTCAAAGAGGTAATTAAAATGTATGTCTATCTGACTCCAGTTCCTGCCAGCTTTATGTAGCCAATATGCTGCCAGCATCTTTGCTATGTTTAGACAAAGAAATTCTGTGTGGCATTAACAATGAAACTCTATGTTGTTTTAACAATACTTAAGACAATTGCTGAAATAAACATTTGGTCCAAGCTGGAGAATTGCTCTTGTAATTCTCGTGAGGTGCATATTCTCCACAATGGTTTATTTTCCTAGAAAAGCATTATTTCATTGACTTTCAGCTGGTGGTAAGACTTAAAGACTTAGCTTAGGCATCATGCAATGCTAGGTATTCTCTTCAAGAGAGAAAATTAATTAGAGAGCAAAGGAAGCCAGCATGCTTATCATTTGATCAGGTCATTGACATAAGTGCTTCACACTTTTTTAAAGCCAAAAGCTGTCTTGTACACCTGCACAGAGGTCTCATCAATTTTATTTGAGCAAGGCAGTTCTTTTAAACGTGTCCAAGGAAAAAGGTGGCAATTTTGATGGAGAGGGAAAAAGAGAGAAAGATGTGTTGCAAGCTCTTTATCTTGATCTCATTGTTTGTTTCTCCACTGATGTGTGTAATGAAACAAAGAGGATTTAATCATGGCAAACAGAGCACTGTTGGCACCCAGAGGGATCTCATTTTCTCTCTTACAAGTCTGTTTCGTTTCAGGTTGCAGCATCTTCTTTTCAGCCTATCCACAAGGCTGAGTTTCTTACCTGGGGCTTAAACTTGTGAGGCGTGAAGCTCTTTTGTTTTGACAGGTGCTCTTTGCTTCTCATCAGCCTAGCATTGGTGGCACTAATACACAGAACAAACTCAGATATGCTAATGACTGCAGTTCTCAAAATTCTGTCTGTAGTGAGTTTTATTAGTTTACTCCACTTTTAATTCCTGGGGTAAAGTGGTAAAAACAAATTGGGCTGACACAAGAGTGAGGAAGATGGTTGCTTGTTATGCATTGCACGGATTT
This sequence comes from Nicator chloris, assembly GCA_013400495.1. Lineage (NCBI taxonomy): Eukaryota > Metazoa > Chordata > Aves > Passeriformes > Pycnonotidae > Nicator > Nicator chloris. The sequence continues at coordinate 55,168 of WAAE01011731.1, read as the reverse complement.
CTTCAGTTTCTGCCAAATGTCTGGAGTAATGGAAATATCATAAACTAGTGAGAATCAGACCATAACATCGAGCACAGAATACAAGGTATTTCAAACGTAAAGAAAATGTGCAGAGGGAACTTAAAATTACTATATAAGGTTAATTATTATAGGTTTCAAACTCTTCCAGAAAAAAAATCTTTTTCTGCTGACCAGCTGCCCTAAGACTAACATATTATTTGCCCACTATAATCCTTAACTGGTGGAGTAAAAGGTGATAATAAAAGGCGATTAATATCATACCAATAATAAATAATAACACATCTTTAAGAAGAAAAGGTGGACATTCAGACCTTAAAGTTGTGAACGAATATCCTTGTTGTGCCTTGCCTTACCTTTCCACGCCTTCCTCCACTTGCCTTACCTCACTTTGCCTTCCTTTCCCAGAACCCTACATCACCTACACTCCTAGATATATCTTAGGTAGAATTTGAAGATTAAATTCTAAATCTTTGTTTTAATTTTGTCAATTAAATTATGTGGAAGTGATGTACACATTTTTCCTTTGTGATTTAGAAGGAGGTTTTAGGCATCACACTGTGGGGATAAAAAGCCTGAAGAGGCAAGAAATATTGGGTATGAACAAAATGTAGGAAAAAAGAAAACAGAAAGCTCTCTTGGCAGAGAATAGAAATTAAATTCAAGGTACAATATAACAAAATTATTGGTAAACACTAATTCAATTACAATTTTTTGATTGCTCTAGTGATTTTAATCCAGTTTTAGAAGAATTATTATCCCAGTGGTTTGGCTTTTCTTTTCTATGCTTTTCTTTGTCCTTTGAAAAAAAAAAACCAGCTGTGGAACCTTGTATAAACAAAAATGCATCACTTCTCTGGAAGCTATTCAGATCTTAGTGTATCTGAACTGTCTATAAGAAGTCAACAATTCTGACAACTTGGATCTGATATCATCAAAGGTTTTTATTTTTCTCACCTCTAATTTTATCCTATTGGTAAATTTTGGGAAAAAATTACATTTTATTGTCCCACTATAACACTGGCTAGAAAGATGTGTCTTGTCATCCCCATTTCAGCTAACTATGAAAGATTATGTCATAGAATCTTTAAGGGTGGAAAAGATATCCAAGATCATCAAGTCCAACCACTAACACTGCTGAGAGTACCACAAAACAGAGTTCTTTAGTGACATATACACGTTTTTTGGACATTTCCAGGGGTAGTAACTCCACCACTTCTCTGGGTAGCCTATTACAATGCTTGGCCATGCTTTCAGTGAAGAATTTTCTCCTAATATCCAATTTGTGTATACTTAAGATATTTATCAGATATACATTATATGCCTTTCATGATCTTGCCCCTTTTAAATGAACTGGCTTGCCTACTTTGATTAAAGCAATCAGAGAAAATCTAACTAAACCTAAAACTAGCATGAAGTACTGCTTGTCAAAAACTGTAGGGTTTTAGGCCTCAACATTTTTTCTTGGAAAAGAAAACTGATTTTTTTCTTTTAATCTGTCTGAGAAACACAGGTTTGTTAAACTCTCATAGAGTTTTTATTTGTTTTGGTCTGTTTCTTGTTTGTGGTTTGACTTTTTTTATGGAAGGGTACTCTTGACACTGGGAAACAAAATTCTGCATAAAAATCTGTTTGGATGTGGAATATTTGATCACTTTTTTTACAGATTCCAAGAGCTAGATTCATGCAAGGGAGAAGGGGCGTTTATCAAGACTGTGAAATTTGGAAGGGAAATTTTGCCCAGGACCACCAGCAGAGTACTTGCCTATGGCTGAACTCTTAGGAGATATTTTAACTTAGTGCTGGGAGGTGCTCCTCTTTCAAGGTTTCATCCTGATGTCTCATGTTTACTTACGTTAGGTACTTTAGAAGGATGAAGAGTTGAGTGAACCCTGCTGAGATTTAACCTGTGATTCCAGAGTTCTAGATGTTGGTGATCTGCTTTTTGAAATAGTCATCAGTTTCTCTCAGTGAACTGGGCAGGAAGGAGAGAGACAACATTACCCTCATTTCTGTTACTTTTAGGCACCTCTGTTTAAAGTCATAGGGCTTTGTTACCTTGTATGGGCAGATGGACCACAAGTTTTGCAATGCAGATTAAAATTTACATCAAAATATAAGCAAGGAGCAGCACTAGTAAATGTGCTAATGCACAAAAATTAGAGAGAAACTGAGCTTAGTAGGCTTGTTAGTAAATGTGTGGAGTACAAGGAAATGTTCCTCAAAGTGTCTATGGAAAGCCTGGAACCAAAGTGTGCCTCAATGGCTTTCAGGTACAACTTGCACTGCTGATGGTGAGTCTTTCATGACTGTTAGATTGGTCTCCAAACCAGGTTTTGGCCAGGACTACAGAGACTGAGAACTAATTGAAAAACAGTATACTATTAATCAATAAATGTTTTGTTTGTTTGCCTGTTTGTTGGTTAGCTGATTTTTTACACTGAAGTTCTTAGATCTAAGTTCTTTCAGCTTGGGAGATGATTGAGGCCACAGCTGATTTCTTTGTCGGACCTGAAGATCAGGGCCAGCAGAAGAGCAGTTCTATTCCAGAACGTGGAATATTTTTCTTTTTCTTTTTCTCCTCTAATCAACTCTAAAACAGAAACATGAGGACAAATGAATCAGACAGAAGTTAATGCCTGAAATTCACAGAAACGAGTTGTTCTACAGGTACTATACCAAACAACTTCTAGCCTCTCAATGAGGCTGTGGGGAGAGGACTGGAGGCTTGAAGTTCTTTCTGCAATATTCTATCAAAAGGGTTTGCACTTGATGGAGGAGATAACTAGGATGAGATTCTACATCTATCGTGGAAGAAATTAGAGTGGCTATATGTATTATTTTTTCTGGAGTTAAAAAACCCCAATTGTCTCTATAAGCTTCGTCCTTGTTCTTTTGTTGTTTTCTGGGTTTCTCATTGAGAATCCACCTGCTTGCTTTTGCACTTTCTGCACTCTACTGCCTCTCTGTTCCATCTTAGCTCAGGCTAAGACAGTGAAGTCTCTCCACAGCAAGGTTGCCCTAGTTGTTTCACAACACTTCCAGCTTTTTTAGTATGCAACACAATATTCGATTTGACTTGTCTAGTTATAATTATTTGCTGCTTTGATGGAGTGTTTTATTAATTCCATATTCTCCTTGGAAAAACGCACATAATGTCTGAATCTATCAATGCATAGTTTCTAGAATGTAAACATAATCATATCAGATTCCAAAATCCACCTTGTTTTCAAGTCTAAGATGTATTTCCCTACTTTCACTCTTCTACTTTTTATTCTAGAAACAGCAGACACAAGACCCACAACTATAAGCTCTAGTTGCTCTACCTGTGGAATCCCTACTTGATAGCAGTTTGCTTGCAAATTGCAGGAATGAGAAGCTTGGAGCTGATGAGGCTTTCTGCTGAGGGAAGGCACAGAGTCTTTCCGATCTTCCTGAAGACAGAAGAATTTCCAAGATTTTCATAGATAGGGACAGATTTTAAAAAAGGCATTACATTTAGGATATTTGTTCTTTTTCCAGAACTTTATAATCTCTTGTATTGTATTAGGTAAAAACCAATCAGATTTTGAAAAAGGAGGACAAAACTTTTGCTACAGTGGAAGTTGGTCACATCATTGATTCGGTGCTTGAAGGGTTAAATTGTAAAGCAGAGAGCTCACTTTTCAGGGAGATTCTAGGACTTTAGGTAACAATGGAGTTTGAATTTACTGCTGGGATAGGAAGCTGAACAGCAAGGTTCGGCTTTTCGGGGGGAATCTAAGAGTAAGCCAAGAGGCCAGAAGGTTAAAGGGCAGTGCTCAGGCTTCCCATCAGTTCCAGAGACTCCAAACATTCAGGCATTCAGTGGCTGGATTCCCTCATGACATTCAGATGAATGGCCAGTAGAAACGAAGAACTAAAACTGGTCCTGCTTTCAACTCTGTGACTTGTACCCTCCCTTATTCATTTAAATTGAGGTAATAATCAAAGAATAATTCTGCTAAAAGTGATAGGCAGTCCTCATATTTTCTCAAATGTCTTTGAGCATTATTCTCTATATGTTGAACTTCAAGCAGAAATGCAGATAAACTCAATGCATGTACAGAGAGCTCTGACTCTATTGTCTTTTGCCATGAAAGTGTGCAGTAAGGTATATTTTGCACTAAATACAGCTTATTAGAGCACACAGCTTATTAGAGCTTCCCAGAACATGTAGTTTAGAGGGTTTGCTGAAGCTCAGAGAACAAGGTTTAGTAAGCTACAGCAGTAAAACTATAAGTTAGGAAAGACAAGTGTTGTTGTAGCTCATCATTGTGCAGCAGAAAGACTGATTAATACATTTATTAATGACTCCAAGCAGCTAGGGACCATCCTGTGTGTTGCTTTTGGCTAGGACAAAAAATGCATTCTGAATTCTGTGGTTGATTACAAAGACCACGAACAATTTTTCGTTTCCCTTTTCACTGTAGATATCAAAAAGTTGAGAACATCTTTCTCCATAACTCCATTTGCTTACAGCTGTTGAATTTTGCCCCAGTTCCTTAATTTTTTACATCATTACATTACTTTTTCTTCATTTCGGCTGTTTCTTTGATTAATAAAATAGCATCATACTGTAATTTTGCCTCCTGGTCTCCTGATGGTCTCTACATTAATTTGCTTTCAGTGCCTTGTGTTTCTTTTCAATTATTATGTTCCTTGTGTTATACCTTCTGATTGATTTTGTGTCTTTTGAGCAATGGCTTCTATAATTTCTGATTTCACAGAATCATAGCATGGTTGGGGCTGAAAGGAAGCTCTGGAGGTCATCTAGTCCAATCCTCCTGCTAGAGCAGATTCACACAGAACAGGTTACACACGACCACCTCCAGGCATATTTTGAATATGTCCAGGGAAGGAGGCTCCACAACACCTCTGGACAATCTGTTTCAGTGCTCTGTCACCCCCAGTGTAAAGAAGTTTTCCCTCATGTTCAGACAGAACTTCCTGTGCTTCAGTTTGTGCCTATTGTGCCTTGTTCTGATGCTGGGCACCGCTGAAAAGGGTCTGCCCCCATTCTTTTGACACCTGCTCTTAAGATATTGCTATGCATTGATAAGATCTTTTCTTGGCATTCTCTGCTTCAGGCTGAACAGGCCCAGCTCCCCTCAGGCTTTCTTCATAACAAAAATGCTCTAGTCTCTTAACAGTTTTCTGTAGCCTCTGCTGGACCCTCCCCAGGAGCTCCATGTCTTTCTTGATCAGGGGAGCCCAGAACTGGACACAGTACTCCAGACATGGCCTCACCAGGGCTGAGGAGAAGGGGGGGAATCACTTCCCTTTCTGTTTTAGTAGGGGAGTGAATTTTTGTACCTAGATTTTACACGGGCACTTGCACGCTTCAAGAAAATTGTATCCAGTCTTACAACAGCATTTTCATCGCAATCTTTAATGCAGAGAAATAGATTACCCCCACATGTTTTCATAGCCTGGCTTCTCTACAGTGGAATATATACACAGCTCCTGACCTAACCCCATTAGAAAGTCAAATTCTGAGGCCTCGTTTTCTTTTCTTTATTCACCCCTCTACAAGTTCATCATGCAACCAATGAACAAGTGATAACGTAGGTGTTTTAACCACGCCTGGAGGGGCTTCTACGACTGAGTTCAACTGTCTTGCAAACAGCTTACTGTAATGCTGATAAAAATTGATTTTTGATGTCTTCCTGTTGTATTTGCAGAAGACAAAAGATTTATTCATAATCTCATATGCTGTGGCATATGAGAAACACAAGTTTGACAACAGATATTGATAACAAGGGATTTTTTTAGTTCATTGTTTTTTGGCAGGAAGTGATGGGGGAGACATAACAAAAAAAAATCTGTAAACACCAGATCTATATAAAGAATTTTTTAAACCAAAGCACATGAAATTTAGCTCCCTGGAGCTGAAGTAATACATGTAAGGCTAGTTACTATGATTCACAAAGAGCCATCTTGCTGCTTAAGTACACTTTCAGCTTCAGCAGCTGTTTTGATTCATAATCTGTGCTGTAGCAAGGTTTATTTTAAAATACCAAGCAGGAGACAGGGCATTCAAACATCAATTACTTAACCGAGAGGATTCAAAACCTGAAGTGCTTAAAACTGAAATGAAACACATGGCAAATATTTTGCTTCCTGTCACACTGGGGATTCGATCCTGCAAGCTGTGTGAGTGCAAAGCTCCAGCTCGTCTGCAGTTAACAGGTGAAATTCTGACATTGTTGTCATCGACCAAAATCTTTCCTTCACCTTTCACAGAACCAATTCAACCACAGGGACGCTCCCAGAGCATGGTAGGGTAAGGTCTCAGAGCCTTGAAATTCTTCTCATTTTAAGCTGGACTCCTTGCAGGCTTGTAAATTTAAAATCAATTCTATTCTTTAGAGACATTGGAAGGATGACAAAGAATGGCATAGCCTCCGGGAAGGAGTATTTAAATATTTGCATTTGGCTCATGCAGCTGTGATTGAAGCTAGCCCACTTCACATCGGCCCTTCCCTGACACTGCACTCAGGTCTTCATGTGAGTTAGCGGCAGCCTGTATGTGGCAGAATAAAATAAAATTTAAAAATAAATAAACAAAGCCCCCAACTTATTACATATGGATATATATTATACCCCTATATCCCCTCAATCCTATTTCCAAATCGGCATACACTTATCAGAGAGGAAAATGTTGCCCAGTATCTCCTAGCCTCTTCCTGAGTTTGGCAAGTCCTGATTTGCCAACAGGAGCAAAATGTCACCAGTGATGCAGCTTTGAGGACCCTTTCACCATGCCTGGGATCGCTGGCATGCCAGGATTGCCTGGGGAATAGATATGCACGATCACACTCAAACACCTGGAATTGCCAAAGCGTTCAGAGGTGGTAGAGAGGAACTTGTACGTGGCACTCAAATTATTTTGTTAATGGTGCCATCTCCTGGTAGCAATTTGCTAAGCTAATCCTTGCCCCCACAAATTTCTTACACTTTCTATTTCAGTACCATAGCCCTGAAGAGAGGTAAACAAAGTAACTTGGATAGCTTTGTCTGCTGATGTCTGTTTTCTTATTTCATAAGGAATATTCAAACAGGAAACAAGCTTGTATTAAACAACATTGTATTTTAGAACAGAACTTTCAGGATATAGACCCAGTGCTTTTGGAAAAGATTTTTTTTTTTTCTTGCTCAAGTTGTTTTAATTTATTTCTTTCATAAATAAAAACAAAACATAAAAACATAAACATTTTCGAACAATAAAAAACAAGTTAGATGATGCTGACAGAAAGCAGTGAGTCTGCATACCAATGCAGGTCCTAAGCCACCACATTTTGGGGAAGCAAGAGTGCAATTCAGAGTGGGTTAAGAATATTCTGACAAACAACAGAACTGTACACTGGAATAGGCTGAGGGCATGCCTAAGTCGATAAGAAATAATGTCTTCAGATTTCAAGTGGGAACAGTAATGTTTGAATGCTGTGTCCAGAGCCTAACAAGCACCCACTTTTCAGATCTAAGATATAAAGTGTGGTTGAACTCAGAAATACTAAGACATCACAGTGGAATCAGTGAAATATACAAGTAACAGATCTAATTTCATTATACTACACTGAGGAAAACTGTTTTCCTGAACTTAGTCACTTCTTTCACTGATACAGAAGGATTGGTACCGTTGCATTGTGGCAAATACACTGTAAATTTGTTTTCTCTAGTCTTCTTTCTGTTCTGGTTCTGCCAGATGAGGCTGTTACTGTGAAAAAAGATGCTTAACTGAGATGCATCTCAGTGCTTTTAACAAACAGAAAGAATATGTAACAGGAGTGATGGCAGTTTGATCTTCATATGACTTCTTTAAAGATCGATAAAGTAAAGTTTGCAAAGGGCTTATACACCATAAGGTTCAGAGCCACACAGTAGGTAACTTGTGATACAGTGTCTGTAAACTGGAAAATTTCTTAGTGAAGGTGAATTTGGCTTTTACTGTCCTTAGATTTGATACCCAAATTTCTGTAGGATGACAGATTAGCTACCTTTGCAGAAACATAGCCTCCTGAATGTGTGGGTAACCTCCACTTACAAGCAGGAATGAACATGTAAGGACTTCACTGTTGCAGGTTCCATTTTGATTTAATATATGCTTTTCTTCATGTTTCTATGCTTAGAAGCCAGCAGTAAACTTACTCTGTCCTGTACTTGAACAGTTTTATCATACTCCAAAGTTTAATCTGCCAAAACTTCTGTCCTTTTGACTGGAGGAAAGCAGCCTTGTATTTTAATTTGCCACATATTTGCCCATGTTGATCCATGTTTCCATCCTGTTGCCATCCTCTCAGTCTTCCCAGCCAAAGAGAAGAAGATGTAAATGTAATCCAGTACCAAACTGGCTTCTTCCAGACTATGACTGTTTTCCCCTGACACATGTAATGACTCTCCAGCAGAAGGGCTTTGCTGGAAGAAGGTCTTATTCAATAAATGCATAAAGGAACCCAGTTTTGGGAGCAGTCCCATGAGAATCATGCTGGAAGATATTCCAGCAGGAGACTATTTATATTACCATGTGATGCTTAATGTGCAGACAAGCTGAAATGGTAGCAAAAGAAATAGGGAAAATGTTACCACAAGTAGTGTGTGGATTAGAACAGAACAATTTGCAAGGGAATGGAGAAGTGAACTGCACATCTACTGGGAAAGGTCAAATTATGTAAGTGGCAGATTTTTTACTTGGGGAACTCTAATGATAGACAGATGTGAGCTACATGTTAAAGTACTTGATACAGTTGGGTATCTAGTTGTGCAAAAAACAGCTGAAGACTTCAAAACACACTTGGGGAGACATTACAATCAGAATGGTAAATAACAAAGTAAGCTGTCAACATTTTCAATATATATTAGGTGCCAGATACTGGGGAGTTTGAAAGCAAAAGAGATGTGGGACCAAACAGGAAGAATATCAAGAAGTAAAAAGTAATCAGGTAAAAGAAGTCTAAGAGCAATGATCAGCTCCCATCTACTTGTAGGTAGTTGAATATCCTACTTTTCTTTTTATATTCCCAAGTGTATCTCATTATGGTTTAGCTGTGGTTTTTAACTTGCCTTTCCAAATATGCTTCTTCATTTCAAAGAAAAATCACTTTGATCTAGAGATGAAAATATTGTATTTACCTTATCTGGATGGAATTAAACCAGAGCAATTTTTACTCGTGGAGATATTTTTTTCTTTGCCCAAGTTTTCTAAGGAACTTTCAGGATCTTATTTATATTCAAATTGTTTATAGACTTTTTATGCAAGCTAAGCTTTTTACTTCATAGCCACTCTTTGTCCAACATTAATTATCAATTAAACCGCTAGTCATTTCAATGAATGTATCTTACTATTGTCTTATGGATTAATGCTTTTGAACTGAAAGTGGGACATTCAGCTGTCTTCCTATGCAGCATTATTTTATAATTTAGTTGGAAGTGGCTGCCTGTAAGCTGCGTGGCAGCACTGCTCCGTGACCTCTGCTGACTAGAAGCTGCCAGAAGTACTGTATCCATTTCTAGCTGTTGGCGTCTGCTTCTATATTTAAAAAGAACTTACAGATTTTTTTATGCAAACGGGGGGCGGGGGGACCCTTATTGTTCTGACACGCGGAGTAATCAGCAGCGGTGGGAACTCCAAAACATTCTGACATCAGACAGAAGGAGACGCGGTGCCTGCCTTAACGTGGCTTACTGCGCTGCCACATGAAAACCGCACGGTGGGCTGGCATTTGCGTGCCTTGTGTGCGCAGGGCTGTGCGGGAGCCGAGGGCTGTGCGGGAGCCGGGGCTGTGCGGGAGCAGAGGGCTGTGCGGGAGCCCGGGGCTGTGCGGGAGCCGGGGGCTGTGCGGGAGCTGAGGGCTGTGCGGGAGTCCGGGGCTGTGCGGGAGTCCGGGGCTGTGCGGGAGCCGGGGGCCGTGCGGGAGCTGAGGGCCGTGCGGGAGCCGGGGGC